>PISX010030487.1:0-18653 GCA_004024625.1 Mellivora capensis | reverse complement strand
TTTTTTTTTTTTAATTTTTATTTTTTATAAACATATTTTTATCCCCAGGGGTACATGTCTGTGAATCGCCAGGTTTACACACTTCACAGCACTAACCATAGCACATACCCTCCCCAATGTCCATTACCCCACCCCCCTTTCCCAACCCCCTCCCCCCAGCAACCCTCAGTTTGTTTTGTAAGATTAAGAGTCACTTATGGTTTGTCTCCCTCCCAATCCCATCTTGTTCCTTTTCTTCTTTTCCTGCCCCCCTAGTCCCTCATGTTGCATCTCCACTTCCTCATATCATGCTTAATGAAATAAGTCAATCAGAGAAAGACAACTATCATATCATTAATAGATTTTTAACAAAAAATTGAGCAGAAAGTGAGTCCTGCCTGTTTCCCTTTTGTTTTTATTAATTAATTCCCTTTTGTTATTAACCCCTTGCATTAATGGGCTGCATTTGTTAAAGTTGATGGACCAATACTGATATATCACTATTAAGACCATAGTTTATGTTAGGGTTCACTTTTAGTGTTGTACCTTCTATTTTGACAAATGTGTCATGACGTATACCCACGATTACAGTATCACAGAATAATCGCACTGTCCTTGCAATCCTTGGAGCTCTGCCTGTTATCCCTTTCTCCCCCCACTTCTTCCCTAATCACTGGGAACCACTGATCTTACTGTCTCTACAGTTTTCCTTTCCAAAATGTCATATACTTGCAATCCTACAGCACGTGGCCTTTTCAGACTGACTTCCTGATGTAGCTCTATGCATTGAAGTGTCCTGTATGCCTTTTCATGGCTTTACTCCTTCCTTTTTTCCTCTGAATAATACTGCATGTGATTGTGTTTGTCCATTCACCTACTGAAGGGCATCTTGGTTCCTTCCAAGTTGTGACAATTACGAATAAAACCGCAGTAAACATTCCTGTGCAGATTTCTGTAGGAAGCTAGGTTTTCAGCTCACCTGGGTAAATAGCAAGGAACACAATTGCTGGGTCGTGCGATGAAGACTACGTCGAGCCCTGTAACAAGCTGCCAACCGTCTTCCAAAGTGGCTGTGTGCGCCATTTTGCATTCCCAGCAGCGCCAATGAGCATTCCTGCTGCTCACAACTTCACCAGTCTTTGCTGTTGTCAGTGCTTTGGATCTGGGCCCTTCTAATAGGTGTGTACTGGTATCTCCTTGTAGATTTAATTTGCGGTTCCAGAATGATCTGATGTTGAGCGTCTTTTCATATGTTTATCTGCCATCTGTAGATCTTCTCTGATGAGGTGAATAGTACATGTTTTGCATGCAAACGTCTGAAAGAAAAAAATTTCACCGAGTTTGGAAAAAAAAAAATCCCCCCAAGATAGCTGGAACTTGCTTCCCCTCTCAGTCTGTGGTGGACACATGGTTCTGTCAGCCTGCCTTCCAGAGCGCTTGGTAACTCTCCATCGTTTTTCGTGGGGTCTCTCTGGCCCCCACTGCAGCCTTGGTAGTGCTGTCATTAAGGTGTGACATGCATGTTACCCAAACTCAGCCAATCAGTCTCTCTCTTGACCTTGAATTTTAAGCAAGTGAAGACAGGGACTGGGGTAGTAGTTGAGCTCGGTCATGATAATCACAGCTCTCAACCATGGCATTCCCCTAGTGACCGGCCTTTGGCTCCTGTCCCAGATTCTCAGAGCATCTTTGGTTTCCCTCCCGTGTGAGGCCTGGTTGTTTAGCTTTTGCTTTAATTTAATTCCGGCTTTATCTTCCCAATAGAATCTTTCTCTTGCTTGTCACCCAGTGTGGATGTATGTGGATTGCACCCCAAGAATCCACAGTGTAGACTTGTGAGCATATTTTAAGACAAAGGTCATATCTTTTTTGTTTCTGTCTTCCCAGTGGCATGCGCAGTGTCTAAAACCTGGCCAGCACTCAGGGAACTGAAATTCATTGAACATTTTCTGGGTGATAGGCATTTTATAAACTTCATCTTACGAAATACTCAAAAGCAACATGTTGTGGCTGGCATTATCACCTTCGGTTTCTATGAAACAGAGACCGAGAGGATGAATGTCTTCCCTAAGTTGCATGATAGTAAGTGGTGCAGCCCAGCTTGTTTGAGACCAGAATCTTCCATGAAGCCACATAACACTCACCGCATACTACATGGATGGAGTAGATCAATGGACGAATAAATGTATATGTAAAAGAGGAGCGCTGGGAAAACCAGAATGAAAGGTTTTAAAAATAAACCAGAATAGGGGTGCCTGGGTGGGCTCAGTTGGTTCAGCGTCTGCCTTCAGCACAGGTCATGATCCCAGGGTCTGCGGATCGAGCCCCCCATTGGGCTCCCTGCTCAGTGGGGAGCCTGTTTCTCCCTCTCATTCTCCCTCTATGCTCTCTCTCAAATAAGTGAATAAAATCTTAAAAAAAAAAAAACCAGAATATTAGGATGGTTTATAATGGTCTGCTTCTACCAATACAATGTTTGTTCCAAATTCAGTCCATTAGTATGAGCATCTTTTGGGAACATTTTGTTAAAAGTGTAGATTCGAGAGTTTCACTCCAGACCCAATGAACAAAATCCTATGGGGGAGGAACCTCGGGAATCTGTTGTTGTTTTTTTTTTTATATTATTTATTTATTTATTTGACAGAGAGAGAGATCACAAGTAGGCGGAGAGACAGGCAGGGGTGGGGGAAGCAGGCACCCCGCTGAGCGGAGAACCTGATGCGGGGCTCGATCCCAGGACCCTGAGATCATGACCTGAGCCAAAGGCAGAGGCTTAACCCCTTGAGCCACCCAGGTGCCCCAGGAATCTGTATTTTTGACACTGTGCCTGGTTGATTCTGATGTATTCTGCAGGTGGGAACCTCCATGGTTATGTGATTAGGGGTGGGGAAATCTTATGGTGACTAGGTTTTTATACCAGTCTTTGTGCATGGTAGCCTCAGCTGGTAAGTGGACACACATTTAGACTTTGAATTTTCACTTGGGGGGCACACTTTCTCTCTGTGGCTCCCAAAGTGCTTTGTACTAGGACCACCATTCCCTGAAGGGTCCCCAAGACTTCCCAGTACTTGCCTGTCCTATATGACTTTCTAGATTACCCCTTTTAATTTCTCCCTCGGTGCAATGAACTCAAAGTCACTCTTCTTACATTGGGAGCAGAGCCATCTAAATTATGAGTCTCTCAAAGGCAAAGATTTGTCCTGTTTGTTTATCCCTAGCAGTTAGCATAGAGCTGGTCGTTATCACCAGGGAAACAGCAATTCATAGTTTCCTTTAGTTTGGTGATGATTTCTATAAACACCACAAAACTCTAGACTCCTAGATGGGGCAGGTGGAGGTCCCTCAGGGACTCTGACAGAAAGACCATGAAATTGGGGAAGATGCTCAGAGGTTTATTCAACCAGGCAGATGCAGGTTCAAATCCTGGTTCTGCATCTTGCTCATTGAATGTCCTTGAACAGGACTCTCAAGCTCTCTAATCCTTTCCTTTTTTATCTCTTAAAAGGAGAAAATAATGCTTGGCTTCTGGGGCTGTTTTGCAGATTCCATGATATAATCATACATATAAAGCTCTTAGGAAGTGCCTGCCACAGTCCTTAAGTACCAAATTATTTCCTATATCGTCCATCTTACATGCCATTTTGTCTGGGAAACTAAACACTTTTTTGAAAACATCAAAGTCCTTATCATCCATGCATCTTTTAATACACGTAAACACAACAGCAGGTGATAGGATTTGTAAGAAGGAAATTTGTTTTATTTTTGTTTATTTTTTTTTCAATAGTTTGACTTACCTGGATGGAGACAGGAATGATGAAGAGGTTTTTAAATACCTTGGGTCTGTGAAACTCTGCTAGTTCTCACACAAAGAAAACCTGTATTAATAAAATATGACTCTAGTGCCTCAGAAATCTGCATCAAACAGAGGCTCTGTGATTATATAAATAGTCTCCGCCTAGCTGTTCTTTTGGCCCAAAGCAAACACGAAGCTCAATTACAGAATTGGGGTGCTAGGCATCGAAATTACATGTTTGGTGCAGTGCACTCACTGGGCAAAATTATCAACTGTTCAAAGCTTCTCCGTGGTTCTCCCGCTTTCTATTGTCCTGGAGGTTGTCCTGTTCTCAGTGTAGGACTCTGTGACTGTCGTGTCTCATCCAAGAGCTCATCTTTCCAGACAAGTCAGCAATCGTTTCTTAAGAGCCTTATTTATTTTTTACTAAGCTTTCCAAATACAGGCAGCAGCCGCAGCTGGAGGAAAGAAGCACCTTCTCCGCTGATATCATGCATCCACCCTTCCTCATTCTGTCCCGCCTTCTGTCTGTCCTTCCATCCATCCAGCAATATTTGCTGTCCCCCAACCGGGTGATTCTTCCATTGATTCAGCCGATGTGTGTTAACTGCCTCCTGGGCTGTCGTATTTGCTAAGTGCTGGAGATACAACAGCAAGGAAAGACAGTCCTTATTCTTCATCTTCTGGGCCTTACTTGCGAGCAGAAGAAAGATGCTTACAAAATGGTCATTTATGTGAATATACACATTAAGGTAATGATGGCAGATTTAATAAATGCAGTGAAAGAAAGGCCATGGAGTCATGAGAGCTTATAATGGTGATGGTGAAAGGTAATGGAATCGGTGGGGTCGCAGACATTCTTCCCAAGGGAATGGAGATGTGTTGAGGTCTAAAGAATAAATAAGAGTTAATTAGGAAAGAAGGGAGGGGTGCATGTTAAGGGAAAAAGGGACAGCAGGTTCTCCCCTATGACGGAGGGGCCATGGAGAACAGGAGTAGAGGGAGGGAAGGCAGGAGGAGGGTGGGAAAGGCAGGTGCAGAACAAGGCAGAGGCCAGACCCTATAGAGCTTTGTAGGCCACCTTCAGGACTTTGGATATGATTCTTAGAGCATTCCAAAGCACCAAAGGGTTTTCAGCAAGAGTATCCATCAGCTGTGGGGAAGCGCAGGGCAAAGGGGCAGTGTGGGTGTGGAGAGTTCAGTCTAGAAGCTTGAGCAGCAGCTCAAATGAGAGATGCTGCAGGCTTGAGGTGGATGTTGTCTTATAACTCTGAAGATTGATGGGGAAATGTTTTATTCTAGGATCCTGTAAGGTAGCTGGGGACAGAAATTGTAAACAGACAAACTGGCACATCAACACCAGAAGTTGGAACGACAGCAGTGTGCTAGACTTTTGAAACAGGAGTTAGATGCAGATCAGAATGGCTTCTGGAGGTTGGGACTTAATATGGGCTGTGAAGGAGATAGGGAAGGAGAAACACAGAGGGCATTTCAGATTGGTGGAAGTAAGTCAACAAAGCCATAGAGAAGGAAATTTGCATAGTATGGAGGAAGCAGAGGAGGCAAAAGAAAAAAAATGCTGAGAGTACATAGCAGCTGTGACAGTCTTTCCAGACAAAGTGATTAGTCATGACTCTTGATTTCATAGCAGAAAACCAGCTCAGTCTGGCTCAATGCAAAAAGTAAATTTATTTGCTGATGTAAATGAAAATTACATGTGTATGTGGCTTCAGGTAAAGCTGGATCCAGGTGCCCAAATAATAGTGCCAAGACCTTTTCTCTCTCCATCTCTTGACTCTGTTTTTTTCTTTTTTTCTTAGTTTCATTTCCAGGAATGCCTCTTCCTGAAGGAGAGATAATGCCAGCTGATCTAGACTGACCTACTGGTTAGACAACCCAGGTGGTGGAACCAACAGTTTTAGCAAAGGTTGGAGATACTTGTCTTATTGGCCTAGCTGATGTCACTTACCCATCCTGGAACTGATCACTGAGGCCAGGATGTCTAATGTTCTGGTCTGGCATTATGTACATATTTTATTTTATTTTATTTTTGGAACTGGGGATGGGTCATTTTCCCCTCCCCCAAACCAAATGGGTTAAGGGAAAGGAGGAAAGTTTCTTCACTGGAAAGTAGAATGCTGGTATGCGAAGACGGTAAAAGATACGCCTGGAAGGTGAATTAGCAAACAAAGAAATCAGACAGATGTTGCCTATATCACAGGAGGCTAAAATGAGTAATTTGGTGGGCTTGGGAGGAGTGCCTTCAGTTTAAGAAATTCCCTCTTCACTCATTGAAGAAGTGAGTTGTGATAACACCTTGGGACACATATTAGTTTCATATAAAGACACAGGGGGACTGTCTTCTGTGTGGAGCAAGCACATCTGCATTTTCTCCTTGAGATTGGTGGAGTTTCCTAGGAGCTAGAGAATCTTCAAATGTTTGACTCTTCCATGTGCACTGCATATGGGGGCAAGAGACCTATGCTCTCTGTTCCCAAGTTGACATTATTTTTTCTGGTGTTTTATAAAAACATCATGAAAACTGTCATAGAAGGTAGATGACAATTTGAGTCATTGTTTCCTATTTTTCTAGTGGAAGGAGATTGATATGGGTTTTTGATCATAATTCAAGTAAGCTATGTCCTTGACAATGATTCAAGAGAGGTATCTAATTTAGAGCCCTTATTCTCCCATAAATTATTTTTTTTTCATGTTCTTCTCTGAATTCCTTCATCTTTTAGTGGATTTTTTTAAAATTTAATTTTGTGTTTGTTTCATTTTATCTTGATTAAGCTTTGAAAGGCCTTCCTAAGGATCTTATTTTGGCTGATAATTAATTTTAAGGTATTCTTTCTTGTTCGTAATAGCTTTTGTTATTGTATAATTAAAAACGAAATTAGAATATTTCTGCCCCCTCACTTTCGTGAAGCCTATAATCCAGCTCCTGGTGACAAGTGGGATGTCACAAATGAGTACAGAGCAAGGAAGCTTCCCTCTCTGTTGCAACTAAATTAAAACCCCAGTGAGAGGAAACAAAGTAAATATTAAATGATGTAACAAGAAAGATGAAAGTTGATTGTATGTGAATTCCCCTCACAGTTGAACATCTTCTGCCTTTTCAGGGTTCCAAGCAAGTGGGTGACAGGATTAAATTATCTTTACCAGGGACGCCTGGGTGGCTCAGACGGTTAGGCGGCTGCCTTCGGCTCAGGTCGTGATCCCAGCGTCCTGGGATCGAGTCCCACATCGGGCTCCTTGATTGGCGGGGAGCCTGCTTCTCCCTCTCTCTCTGCCTGCCATTCTGCCTGCCTGTGCTCACTCTCTCTCTCTCTCTGACAAATAAATAAATAAAATCTTAAAAAAAAATTATCTTTACCAAACACAGCACTCACTACCTTCCTGTGGTTTACAGGACCCCGGGGAAGTGAAAGGGGCAAATCCCCAGCCTCAGGCAAAGGCGGGTATGAAAGTAAACTATGAGATCCAAGCCCCCTTCTGGGCCCCACTCTCCGCTTTCTGGAGGGCCATGGTGTGCAGAATTCGACAGAGGCCTCCAGAGTCCCGTGTCCTGGTTATCCAGTCAGACAAGAATCTAGGTGCTGCTGTGAAGAGATTTTGCAGGTGGAATTAAGGTTCCAAGTCAACTGCCCTACAGATAATTTTGGTGGGTCTGGCCAATCAGGTGGGCCATGTAAAATGAGCGTGTTTTTGCTGGGGGATGACAGAAGGAGAAGAAGAGATATTCAAGATGCTTCAAGATGATTCAAGGTACCACGACAATCCTGTTTTGGTGGTAGAGGGGCTACATGTTGGGACAAGAAGGCACCAGCTGGAAGCTGAGAACAGCTCCTGGCCAAGAGTGAGCCCTTACTGACTGTTTAATGGGACCTTGGGTCCTTAAACCACAAGGAACTGAGTTCTGCCGACCACCTGAGTGAACCTGGAAGTTGATTCTCCCCCAGAGTCTCCAGATGAGAACGCAGCGTGGCCAACACCCGGGCTTCAGCCTGGTAGGCCCCGAGCAGAGAACCCAGCAGAACTCGCCCAGACTCCTGCTTCCACACCTACAAAACCACAAGATAATAAGTATTATTATTGCATACTAACAATCGGGTCTTGTTTTAATCAGCTAAGTTTGTGGCGATTCATTATACGTGGTAGAAAACTAATTTGGGAATTGAAAAGGCAGGTACATCCGGCCACGTAGAAGTGATTGGACGCTGAGACTCCGACGTAGATCTCTGACTTCCAGACCAGCCTTAAAAGTACAGGAAACCAGGGCGCCTGGGGGGCTCAGTGGGTTAAGCCTCTGCCTTCAGCTCAGGTCATGATCTCAGAGTCCTGAGATCGAGCCCCGCATAGGGCTTTCTGCTCAGCAGGGAGCCTGCTTCGCCCCCTCTCTCTGCCTGCCTCTCTGCCTGCTTGTGATCTCTCTCTCTGTCAAATAAATAAATAAAGTCTTTTAAAAAAAAGTACAGGAAACTGGAACGTGACTGAGTATGTCTCAGTATCTGTTCAGCAACAGTTTTTAAAATGTATTTTTTTTCAATGAGCAGATGAAAGAACTATCAAACCCAACAGTACTCTGTTCAAGTAGCCTGTCGTTCTCACCTATCTCTAAATATTGTAGTGACACTACATCCATGAGATCGAGAGCTGAGTAGTGGGGAACAGAAGATGTGAATTCTTGGATGGCAGTTTCATGAAGGTGGGGATGTGGCCTTATAATTCTTCTTACATCCCCCATGAGAAGCGTTCACTGAATGAATGAGCAGAAGAGTGGGAGACACATGTCAATGTCTGGAGACACTTTTGTTGGCACGGCTGAGGGAGGTGCTCCTTGTGTCTAGTGAGTGGAGGCCAGAGATTTTGCTAAACACCCCACAGTGCACAGGACAACCCCACTCCCCCAACACACACAGCCAATAGTGCTGAGGTTGAGAGGTCTTGAATTAACAGATCTTTATTTCTCAGCATGGTGAACTTTTCTCCTACTTCCCCGTCTTGACCCTTCTGGTTTCTAGATACCAACTTCTTGACCGCTTTTCTTAAAATATTTAATCATCTGCCTCAAATCTCAGTCTTTGGAATCCATCTGAATCTTTGGCTCCTGGGCGTTTACTGGGACCTTCAACACTGTCCCTCCCAACCCGACTCCGGACAGACAGCCAGCATGGATGAGCACCAGCCCCATGCCAGGAGCTGGACCGAACAACCCATGTCATTGCTTCATTTTGTCCTCATGGCGATTGTGTAGTGCAAACGCTGTCATTCCATTTCATTTGTAGGGGAACTGGAAGACCCAGTCGAGGTAACATGCTGAAGATCATAAAGGCACTGAACGTTCAAGCTGTGTCCTGACTCCAAACCCCATATCCTGCTAACAGTTCTTTATGCCTTCTTCTTTGCCCGCTGTGACCATCCTTGCTTCAGTTTTTTGTTGTGGAAAATGCCCTAATATTTTTGCCAGCTCTGACCTTTGTCAACATTTCCTTTCTGCTCCTACTCATGATTTTTATCCCATTATTTATAACCTGCTGCCGTCCTCTGAAGTATCTGATCACTTTGCCTCCTCCTTATCTAATACACCACATGGCTGACCAGGCAAAGTAAGATGGGAAACTGGAGAAATGAATCACTCTTCCCGGAGCATCCAGAATGATCTTTTTCAGATATACATTTGATCATGGCTCATCATCTCTTCAGTGACTCCCCATTTCTTTGGGGATCCAATATCTTGAATGTGACCTACCAGGCCCTGCACGATCTTGGCCACACCCTTCTCTCTTGCAGGGTAGGCTGGGCTGCAGAAGTAAATAGATTCAAAAATATATAATGATTCAAGAACAAAAGAAGTGTATTTCTCACTCACACAAAAGCCTAAACAGACATTACAGGGAGGCTCTCAGTTTTCCTGGGGGACCCAGGGTCCTTCCATCCTTGGGCTCCTCCTTCCTGTGGGGCCTCATCATCATCTTCATCCCACAGGTCAATTGAGAAAGAAATGTGGAAGAAGGACAGCTATTCCTTTAGGGTTAGGGGCCCCTCACTTCCTTCACATTCCTCTGGCCACACCCAGCTGCAAGGGAAGCTGGAGAATGTGGTCCAGCTTTGTCTCTCCAGAAGGAAGATAAGGGCTTTGGTGTGTCTTTCTAAATCAAACTATCATTACTTTATCTTTTCTCCATGTGCTCTAACCATGCTGCCTCACCTTGTCTTTAAAGACACCATGCTTATTTTTCCACAGGGCCTTTGCATATACTTCCTGTGGACAGAGAGATGGAGCTCATTCCTGATGGAGTTACCACTTCTTCAGCCCTCAGCCCCTGTGTGGTTCCCCCAGGGAAGACCTCCCTGATAATTCCCCCCACCACACACACTACCATCAACAAGACTCTTCTTTGTTACGTGCATTCATAGAACCCTGGTCAGTTCCTTCACACCGCTTACCTCCATTGGAAAAAAAAAAAAAAAAGCCTTTGGGGCGCCTGGGTGGCAAGTTGGTTAAACATCCGACACTTGATTTTGGCTCAGGTCATGATCAGGGTCGTGAGATTTGCACTCTGTGTAGCGTCTGCTTAAGATTCTCTCTCTCCTTCTGCTCCCCACTCTTCCTCTATAAAAAAGTGCTCTCATTTGCATGATAGTTTTCAGTAATGTCTCACTCACCCATTAGACTACAAGCTCCAAGACTGATGGAGACGTGTCTTTTTTGCTCATATTGAATTCCAAGTACCTACCATGATTCCTTAGCCACTCAAATATTTGTCAAATAAAAAAAAAACAAGGAGTTAGAATCCCATCAGTGGATTCAAGCAGTGCTTTATTGATCAGGTTCTTACTACCCTGAGACTGTTATGAACTGAGTCACTGAGTTACTCAGGAAACTACTGGGGAAGTAGAGTCTTAACACATAAACCAACTTTCTTTTTATGGGTCTCTCTCCTTTGGCTTCTTTGCTCCCTTCCTACATATTTATTCATCAAACATATTGAGTCTACATCAGCCATTATACCGGGTCCTGAGTATGTGTGAATAAATAGACCACATTTTCTGTCCTTAAAGAATTCTAGGTAGCAAAGGAAATTGACACATATTCAAAAACTAGACAATGGTATTATTCTTGCTGTAATAGATGTAGGAATGAAAGGTGATGTTTTGAGCCAGGATGGTAGAAAATGATTGTGTTCCTAGAACAAATACTTTACATTATCTTTGCCGACAGGCTCTAAGTGCAAAAAAAAATGATGTTAATTACCTTATGTTAGCCTAGAGCTTTATATTTTGCAGAGTGCTTTTAGATATTTTACCTCCTTTCAGACTCCAGGGCCGAATAGACCAAGTATGACTGACAATGTTTCACTGCAAATAAGAAACTCGGGGAAGTTGTGAGTCTTGCTAAGAGCTTATGGTTGCTGAATCACAGGGAGTTGGGGACGGGCTGGTTCCTGAGGAAGGGCTGGGATGACCTGGCTGACAGGACACACATCAGGTGTAGAGAAATGGTTGTTTGTCAACTGGTCCAGATACATTTCAACACTTTAATAACTTCTGTGGCCATCCTGGCTGAGATACCCAGCTGTCCAGCTGCCCAACCTTCCAACCCTGTTATGCTACCAAACTCCGCTTCCTCATTCTGTAAACTGTATTAATTTTCTTTTTAAAAAAATGCCTTTCTACATTCAAAAATTGCATATACATATGGTGAAAAAACCAACAGTGAGAAAGAATCTAGAAGGGAAGTGGATTTTTCTCTATTTCTCCAGAAAGCCAGTCCCTCAGTCCCTAGGGAAAATAACAGCTTCTTCTGTATCATTTACAAAATTGCATGAAACATATAAATTGTTAAATACAAATAGGGATATACTATTCTCTTGGGCTTGTCACTTGCATTTTCTGCTCACTATGTCTGAGGTTTTCTGCATCGTAATATCAGATTTCCTCATTCTTTCTCACAGCTTTGGAGTGTTACCGTGCAGGGACTGTTTACCTATTTAACATATACGAATATTATATAATAAATATATGATGTGAAGTGTATTATATAACACATATATATGTATATATATACAATGTAGTCTATATTATATATTTAAACTGTTTCAGGTATCTTTTCATGAACAAATGCACGTATAATCTCTGTATTTGTATCCATATATCCATCAATAATTATAGATAACTTATTTATCTATAAATAAATCCATAAACACAGATAATTTATTTATCAAGGATAATCCATTATGTCAGGGATAGGAAAACTATGACCTCAGGGTCAAATTCAGTCTCCTACCTTTTTTTTTTTTTAAAGATTTTATTATTTGACAGACAGAGATTACAAGTAGGCAAGAGAGGCAGGCAGGGAGAGAGAGGAGGAAGCAGGCTCTCCGCGGAGCAGAAAGCCCGATGTGGGGCTTGATCCCAGGACCCTGAGACCATGACCTGAGCCGAAGGCAGAGGCTTTAACCCACTGAGCCACCCAGGTGCCCCTACCTGTTTTTTTAAAAATATTTTATTTATTTATTTGATAGAGATTACAAGTAATCAGAGAGGCAGGCAGGGAGAGAGGAGAAAGCAGGCTCCCCACTGAGCAGAGAGCCCGATGTGGGACTTGATCCCAGGACCCTGAGACCATGACCTGAGCCGAAGGCAGACGCTTTAACCCACTGAGCCACCTAGATGCCCCTCCTACCTGGTTTTATAAATAAAGTTTTATTCTAACACAGACACATCTATTTGTTTATATAACGGCAGAGTTGAGTAGTTGTGACAGAGACTATGTTGCATGAAAAGCCTAAAATATTTACTACATGACTTTTCCAGCAGAAGTTTTACAACACGTGTATGGTGTACGGTCTATTTATTTATTTATTTAAACCTTGCTTGCATGGATTAAATAACTAAACTTTACAGGGATTGTTTTTGTCTTAACTGTTTTCTTATTGGGGGGCATTTGGATTGTTTACAGTCTTTTCTAGTCAGTGCTGCATTGAACTCCTTGTACTTAAGTTTTTTTGGCAAAAAAAGGGGCTGTGTCTATAGAATAAATACTTAGCACTAGGATTGTTGGAGCCCTCCTTAAGTGCATTTTACATTTGTACAGATGTTGCCCAATGTTTCCCCAGGGAGAGTTTTCAGTAATCTTCACTCCACAATAGGATTTGAAAATATCTTTATTCATATGTTCCCCAAGCACTATGTATTGATCTTTGCTATTATCTTTAGATTACAAATGTAGGTATCTTTATATATGTTCAAAAGTCATATAGTCCCACATATAAAATTATAAAGCTTTGTCTCACTTTTATAAAGTGGGATGATGATCTTTTAAATTAAGTGTTCTTAATTAATTAATTAATTAAATTAACATGTTGTCATATGGTTTTTAAATACTTTTACTCTTGGTCATTTGTTTTTTGATAATAAAGGCAAAAATTGAATAGTCATATCTATAACCCACTGATTAGAGAGACTGTCCCTATTTCAAGACTGGAAAGATCTTGCTTAGAAATTACAAATAATTTCTTAAAGTCCTATGTTTTCTTCTAGCTCTTTTAACATTTCATTTCTTACTGTTCATATCGCTGGGATGACTTTTGATAAGAGAAATGGTGTAGGGATTCAGTTTTGTTTTATTTTATATTTAGAAAACTTTGCAGGAGTCCCAAATCCGTTCATTGAATAACCCATCTTTCCTCCACTGATTTAAAATGCAAACTTTATCATAAATTAAATCTCCATCTGTATTTGTTTCTGATTTTTTATTCAATTTTATTCCATTAATCTTTCTCTCCATTCTTGTGTCAGGCATGTGTTAAGCAATTTACATTCATTATCTCATTAAATTACTCTAACTTTATAATGTTTTATCTTTTGAGCCTAATCCTGCCACCTACTTACTCTGCATTTCAGGGTCTTTCTGGTTATATTTGTATCATTATTCTCCCCTGAGACCTTGTTTCCTTCCTAAAAAAAATCAACCAGTCAATGAAATAAACTTGGAATTCTAATAGAGATCACATTACCTTCATACTTTAATTTAGGGAGTTTTTTTTTTAATAAGATTGAGCTATTTTAGAAAAGAGTAGCAAATGTTCCATTTATTAATACCTTCTATAGGTTTTTAAAGATTGTATATATTTCTCATTAAACTTATTTGCTTTATAGGTTTTTAAAGATCATATATATTTCTCATTAAACTTATTTGCTGGTATTTAAAAATCTTTTTTCTGCTTTTGAAATGAAAGCTATTCTTCCTTTATACTTTCCAGATGTTTTTATTGTATCTACATTATATATCTCTATTAAAGTATCCACTATTCCTAAAATAATAAATATGGAACTTAACCAAATATCTTTTTATTTTTTTAAAGATTTTATTTATTTATTTGACAGAGATCACAAGTAGGCAGAGAAGCAGGCAGAGAGAGAGGAGGAAGCAGGCTCCCTGCTGAGCAGAGAGCCCGACGTGGGGCCCGATCCCAGGACCCTGAGATCATGACCCGAGCCGAAGGCAGAGGCTTTAACCCACTGAGCCACCCAGGCGCCCCCAAATATCTTTTTATAATGTTTAGAATATCACAGGTTTTCTGTGCCCTGACCACTCAACAGGGCAAATTATGTCAATAGTTATGAAACTTACTTGGGCATGGTGAGTCATTCTTTCAATAGCTAATTTTGTTATTGTTGTTAATATTTTACTTAAAATTTTTGCATTAATACCTATATGTCAGATCAATTGGTTATTTTCTTGTGCTTTGTCAAAAGTAGATATCAATGATGTCAAGCCCTCACAAAATGGTTTTGGATGTGTTTTTTTCCCCATTCTGCATATTCTGGAGCAATTTAAATAGGTTTGGAGTTGTCCGTTCATTGAAGGTGTATTGAATTCATTTGTGAGAGACTCAGGCCCTATGTGATGACCCCTTTTGGTGGGGGGCAATGGGAACATCTTGGGTTGTATTTCTTAGAAACAGAGGCTGAGACAAGGATTTTTGCAAAAGACTTTTTGAGAAGGTGCTCAAGGAAAGGAAACAAGGACGCAGGGGAAGGATTTCAGCAAGGATGTGGTCACAGCTGGAGTTGAACCTCAGCCTGATCCCAGCCTGGAGCAGGAACAGTATCACAGGCTTAGTCTTCTTGAGCCTAGGGGGCGAGGCATTCAAATCGCATGTCTCTCAAGCATTGGCTGCCCACTGCTTCTCTAAGCAGCTCCTACTCCTCCAGGGAATGGAGCATGGGTAGAAAAATAAGCTCCCTGGAAAAGCAGGAGGCTCCCACTGGACAGAGAACAATTCTCTGGAGAAGGGAGCAATGGTAAGCTATTAGTAGCCAACCTCTCAGCCTCTGCAGGACAGGTGTCCTGGCGCAGTGAAGGGGCCTGCTGGGGGACCCCCAGTGGCACCCGCTGCAAGGGTAAGAAGCTCTCTGACAACTGGACTCCTTAGATTTATTACCTTCCTGAAGACAGCTTTTCCTGTGACAGTATAGAGCAGTACTCAGTCAAATCCCTCCCAACAGACTCTTATTCTCTATGCTACTGATTACCACTAATTCTACTTTATTAACAATGACTTTAAAACATAGGAATATTTTAAAAATTTAATTTAATTTAATTTTTTTTAGTGTTCCAAAATTCATTGTTTATGCACCACACTCAGTGCTCCATGCGATATGTGCCCTCCATAATACCCACCCCCAGGCTCACCCCATTGGCGTATTTTTTATTAAAAAAGAATTAAAAACCAAGTGTTCAGAGTAAAATGTTAAACTCTCTCTTTACCTCCCTGCCTTTCACCATCCTATGCCCTTCTCTTCCCCAAATCACACTGTCCTAGAAAGAATCACTGTGGAGTTCTATATCCATATCTATATCCATATCTATCTATCTATCTATCTATATCTATATATAATGCTAAACATTTGCACAGTGACATATTTTTAGGAGATCTAAGAAGTCCATTTAAAGAGATAACAGAGCTGGCACAATCACTGTCATATTCCTTGACATAGAACTTGATGATCCCCTTCAGGGAGAATGATAACAATTTTGGCTGAGGTTCACGGTCTAAAGGGGAGAAATGAGAGTTTGGATGGTTGAAAAGAAAATGTGAATTGACACCAGGTTCTGTGAAGCTTAGGACACTCAGAATGGGCGTGGGGAGGATGGACATGACGTTGGACAACAAATCTCTCATGTTCCAGTGGCTACAGTGGTCTTTTCTAACTTTAGAAAACTCACGTCTTTTGGGTTCTGTTCTTTATGGGTCTCACTTTACTATTCACTTGACCCAGGAACAATGCGGGAGTTGGGGCACTGCCTGCCCCATGCAGTCAAAAACCAGAATAGAACTTCAGACTTCCCCAAAACTTAACTATTGATAGCCAGCTGGTGCTGAGAAGCCTTACTGAGAACATAAATAGTAGATTAACGCATATTTTGTATGCTGTATGTATTATATGCTGCTTTCTTCCAATACGGTAAGCTAGAGAACAGAAAATGTTTTGAAGAAAATCATGAGGAGGAGAAAATACATTACAGTATTTATTTAAAAAAATGTGTAAGTGGGTCTGTGAGGTTCAAATGCATGTTGTTCAAGGGTCAACTGTGTCAATCTGGGGGGCATTTTCTCTTTGGCTTAGCAATTAAATGACCTGTTTTCTCTGTATATTCTTGCTCGTCGCCTTGGGTAGGTCACTTAATGTCTTCAAACCCCTGTTTCTTTACCTGTCATTTGGGAGGAATAACAGCCACCTTTCAGAGTTCCTTCAGTTTAAATGAGATGATGACTCATTAAATGAGGCATTGCTGATTTATGACATGAGTATTTTCCTCTCCTCCCAATGGCTTAGGGACAGCTTTATACTTCATTCGTGCTTTCTCTCTTGCACAGTAAGGGAGGTTACCCAGCTTACATGAAATAATAATTCACCCTGCCCAAAAATAAAACCACGACTGCTCCAGTATTGTGCTAGCAGGTCATCCCTGTCTTAGCAAAGCAATTTCTTCTTGTAAATGAATAACCCAGAATAGCCAAGCGAGTACCTTGAGCTGTTCCTGCCTTTTGGGTATGCAAAAGGTAGGTATTGATTGAGAGACCACTTGCCAAAATGGCAAATGAAACATCTCCACGAACTGTAGGCTAACCAGCTCCTCGATTAAAACACAAAGAAGCAAGTACAACCTTGCAGGCAGCTGCATGGCACTCCATGGGTTTCCTCTTTGCCCGCTGAACCGCCTCTCTTTGTTGGGGGAGTTAGGTGGGGAATGGGGCTTGGGGGGTTAATTTCCTTTAAAGCCTGTCCTCTCAGTGGGCTTCTTTGAGTCAGGTGGCATGCTTGCAGGAGAGGGAAGCATTTGTGGGAACAAATGCCCCTGGCACCCAGTTCCAGCTTCTGCTAATAAGCAATTCCATCTCTGATTCTTTTGGGGACGAGGCTTTGAAGTGTGTGTATTTTCAAGATTGTTAATTGTGTGTGCCCTCCTTGGGGAAATGCCAGCAGACAGGATTCTCCTGCTCCTTCTCAGTGTAGAGGAAACCCTAAGGGAAGTATAGAATGAGGGGGAAACCTGTCTAGGTTTGGGGTGAGTGAAATATGTTCCCTCCTCCTGGTTGCTCTGAAGGGAAAGTCACGAAATTGCCTTTGGTACCTCTTGGCAGCGGTGTTATTTGGAGAGACCACAAAAGGCTCCTGAGGAGTGGGCCAGTTGCCGCTCACAAAGGCTTTGCAGAGAGCTGGTCTTGACTTGAATTACAATCGTGCCTCCATTCTGTGTCTGGCTCCTAAACCTCCTCGTGGATCTTTTGATGTGTGTGCATTTTCCCAGCTTGGAGATTTGCTGGCAAACTGCGTGGTTGGCGGAAGGGAGGCACAGCGCCGGCCCTCCACAGAGCTGGCAGGGAGTAGGATAAGCCCCCGCAGGGCCCAAAGTCACTTGAAAGAGACAATGATGGTCTCTAGATGAAGTTGGCAAGAACGGAAAGAGGATAGAGGACCTCAGTCGTGGCCATATTGTTTGGTTTCAGCCGATGGTCCCAATAAATGTTTAATCAGTAGTAGAGATGAAAATGTCTTTCCCATCCACGTGGAGGAGGATGTGAAAAGATCTGGGGAGGGCCCACAAGGAAGGAAAGAATTGCAGAGGATACACATTCCCACACGGCTATGGTCTTGATGTCTGTGCCCCTCAGTTCTTTTTTTTTTCTTTTAAATTTTATTTATTTACTTGACAGAGAGAGACACAGCGAGAGCGGGAACACAAGCAGAGGGAGTGGGAGAGGGAGAAGCAGGCTTCCTGCCAAGCAGGGAGCCCCACACAGGGCTCGATCCCAGGAGTCTGGGCATTGGGAGGTGAAGCCTTTGAGAGGCAGTCAGGTGAGGAGAGTTGAGCTCTCAAGCACAGGATTAGAGCTCCCTGGCTCCTCCCCCCCTGCTAGGACACAGTGAGAAGGTGCTAACTATGAACCAAGAAGACACTTGCTGGACCCCGGCTGGTGCCCTAATCTGGGTATCCTGCCTTCAGAATGGTAAGAGAACGTTTCTGTTGTTCACAAGCCATGCAGGCTGTGATATTTTGTTAAAGCGGCCGGAACAGACCAAGACACAGACCATCAGCAGTCCTGTTTTCCAACCTCCTGCTTACCAGAGGAATTCCCATTTCCTAAACCTAGCGCATATTACCCTTCGCTTGAGTACTTCTAGCGATGGCAAGCTTAGCCTTTGCAACCTCATGTCCAACTGTGAGCCAGTTCACAATTGTGTTCAGTAGCTTTCATTGAGTTTCTCGTCTTTGCAAATATTCTTTTCCCATACAGGGATTTCCCCCGACTTGCGGTGAGGACTATAATCTTCTGGAGAAGAAACTGCAGGCTGTTGAGTTCTC
>PISX010030486.1:17500-18718 GCA_004024625.1 Mellivora capensis | reverse complement strand
CTAATAAGATACAAACATCACACACTGAGCTCACATTTAACACATGACATGCAGCTTAACATTTATAAATTTACTACAAAACTAACTTCCTTAAATGAATCATATTTCCTTGTTGATTTACTAGAAGATTTAGAACTAGTCAGTGACTGTCAAGAAATCATAACTGGAGAATTAGTAAATCTTTTTTATCCTATTCATTAATGGAATATAACGCTTTTGGAAATTGTTAACAGTAAAAGATTCTAATTGTTAAAATATAAGTAATGTGCTATGTTAAAATGACTCCCTTAATAACCACTGAAAGTGAAATAATTGTATCACAAGCTTAAATAGCATGACTGTCTTCCTCATCCATTTGCCTTTATTACAGAGTTGTAGAAGTTTCTAATCTTTTTAATACTTCAAGGAAAACTTCCATTAATTCTAACTTTATATCCCACACAAAAAAAAGAAAGTTTCACCATTTTTAAGCTTTGTACCTGTGCCAGTCCATGGGTATCCAAATGTAATAACCTGGCTTTGTAATTCAGGGTAGTGTCTCCCCTGGTAGAGACTGTTAATACTTCAACATGGTGGGATGTTTTTGTTTGTTTGTTTGTTTTCATGTCTCACAAAGTGACAGTTGTTAGACCTCAGAAGAAGCAGGAACTCCAGCAACATCAAACAACACACTATGTGGTATGTGGAATGTGGGATAGGAAACCATCATTTCACAGAAACTCAGTGAACAGAATCCCAAAGTTTAGGAACCTGGGCTTTTTCATGGCTTTACTACCAGAACTAGAACCCCAGATTTAGATGCTCACAGATGGAAGAGAGATTTATTAAAGTCTCACTAAGCCAGGAATGTTTTGGAGCTCTTTTTCACTAGGCATTAATTTCTCTTTTTGTGCATTTGCTAATTAAATGCTATTGCTCCTTTACATAACCTTCTCCATATTTAAGGGGAAAGGTAAGAAACACTGATGGTCAAGTGGAAAAATAAAAGTGAGAAGGCAAAATGAGAGAAAAAAAGAACCATAAACATTAATCTCACTGAAAGTTAAATTCACCTCATTCATTCATTCAACAAATATTTACTAGCCTCCTCAATGTATTAGGCACATCCTAATCTGACTTAGTCATGATGAGTTGTGAATTCTAATATTCATTTCCCAAGGTATTCCCTGGGTCATATCTCTAAGTAACAAATAAAAAATGTATGGATTTTCTTTAAGC
>PISX010030486.1:0-12500 GCA_004024625.1 Mellivora capensis | reverse complement strand
GTGAATCACTCTAATTCTCATTAAGAGGCTTTCCCCCAGTAGCACCCTAATTCAAAATAATGAAAGTAGAGACTGAGTGCGATTCTAATACCAGTTGAGACCTATCTTTTAATATTTCTCCAGTGATGGATTAGGGATCGGGGAAATTCATCTCAGATCATAGAGCCTAATTTAATAAGGGATCATTCCAAGAGTATTGCATTTTATAATAATGTCATTTAATGTGTCGTCTTCCATTTTTACTGTCCCATATGTATGCTTACACGATGGTGCCATAGGGATAAACTTTTAAAGAACCAGAATCATTTTTAGTTTTCATTTTCCTTAAGTAGGGGGCCCATCAATGAAAGCATCCATTAGTACCTTTATTATCACAATATAAGAGAGGGAGGAAAATGCCTGATTTAGAGAAAAACTTAATGGAACTGTAAGTAAATATTCAACTTTGTTCTGAGTCTTGGTCACTGAAGAAGATGAAAATGTTTAAAGGGGTGCTTTAAATAAATCAAATTCCATCATCTAATATGTTACAATAATACAAAAGCCTGGAGAACTAGCAGTTTAAAAATGCATGGAAACAGCATTCGAAAAATTGAATCTTACTTTCTCCTCTTGCTCCTCATTTTCAACTGATTTACAAGGCGAGTGAAGCTTTAATAACTGCTTCGTAAAGGCTAATTACTCATGCTGCCTAACTTTAGGGAAATAATATGAAGGGCTATTTTTTCATAAATTGCATTCACTTACTCAGTGAGGAAAACAAATGGGCAGGAACAACATTATATGAAGTACTTAACTTTATTATTTTATATTAACATTTAACTTTATTTAATCAACTTTGCTATTTTTGTCTCAGCATTACATAAATGTGAAACATTTGGTGTTCACTAGGGCACAAGTTAAGCAAGTTCGGGTCAGAGCATCGTAACCATATAAATGTCAATACACTGTTATTGGCTATAATTCCTACAGCAGGCGCAGGAGTGCTGCTGAACTGCTAGTATGTTCTCAAAAGCCGTTAGGACAGCTGGTGTTATAAGAAACTTACCTTTCAAATAGATTCTGGTGATTGGGTCTTTACCTTTAGAGCATGTCTTTAAAAGTTCCCCTTTCCGTTCTGATAGCCTTCGTTGAAGTACATAAACTCTGTGAAGTTAAATTATGTCCTAGAAACCTTACTTTGCTCTAAATGTTAATCTGATTATTGCCATTTTTCAAAAATAGAAATCATGGTGACAAAATATAATAAAATTTAAAATGTTCTTTAATGTTTTTGCTTCTGTATATCTTTTCCTGTAGAGTCTTGCAATTCAGTTATCCTTAAGGTATTGCAAATGTTTTAACAGTTTTCTTGATTTTTAAAATAAATCTTGGTTTCTTATAACCTTTGGTTTTTTATTCTTGCCTTGCCTAAAATACACCTTGTTATTTTTTTCCCATTTTTCTTCAGGACTTTAATCCCTATGCTTTCTTTTTGTATTGTATTATATTGCCTATTGTATCCTAAAGTGATTTCCTGGGACCTGATTTTTTTTTTTTTTACTTTTCTTTTTTTCCTTTGCTATATTTCTTTAACTGTATTTCTACTCATTCTTTATATTTTATATAAAGTTTATATTCTGTTATCCATATCATGTTATCTTTTCATCTTTTACTCTTAAGAAAAAAAAATCATGAGTTCCCCCACTGATAAGCATAATGTAACATAATTGGCACCCGGAGTCTCAATGGAAGAGACTCCGGGTGCAGACTCAAGACTCAACGGAGACTCAAGGAAGCAGTCAATTTACCAAGGGGTGGGGGGAAGGTGATATTCAAAACCATGTCAGTAAGTCAGAAAAAGACCACTCCACTAAGTGTCATCATCTAGAATAATTACAAGTGATTATTTCGATCATACAAGAAAGAGATGGTGAAGAATGAGGTAAAAACAAAGAAAAAAATAAACATTTAAGTGTATGTTATTTTTAATGATTTGGGGTAAACAATCACATCCAAACTGGCATACTTTCTCTAGTATTTCCACTTGTTTTTCTAAAACCGGGTTCATCCCATCTTATTTCAAAAGCCAAATGTGACATAAAAATTAATTTCAACTGTTTCTGTTTTACCCATTTTAATGTGGAATTATGGTCACATAGTATTTCACACAACCCTCCCCGTCATTATGTGAAAAGATTAATATCATAACATTCTCAACCTTTACTATAAACAGATTAACAGACTATATTCACCTGGAAACTAGAAAACCTTTCTAGGTGATCACAAAACATCTCTCCACAGACTATGATTAGGACATTGGAAAATTAATGGTTTTTTTCTTTACATGCAAAATATATTTGTTAAGTAATAAAGAAAGGTCTAATAATTAAAGAGACAGTTTGAATCCAAACCTACCTCTGTGGTGGGGAAAGGGACTGCGATTTTCAGATAAAATTGAACAGATTGATGTTTACATATCAAATTTCATGACAAAATTCACATAAGATGAATCAAGGTGATGTGAGAATTCAGAAACTTGCCATAATAAGAAAGTGTAAAAGTCAGATATATAAAGTAAAAATATTCAACACCAAACTAGAATGAATTCCAGAGATTATGCCCTGCATGCCACCAAAAGAATCATTTATATTCTATTCTATACTTTTAAAAAATCCACAACATATAACCATTTTTAACAGTTGTCTTATTAACCCAATTAAAATAAAGAAATGTTAGTTTCCTTTTTTCACTTAATTTTCCTTTTTTTTTGTTTTAACTCAATAAATCATAATGTAAATACCAGTTTTTCTTTTTCAGCACTTTTGAGGCCAAAATCTAGAAAGTTTTCCTTATGAAAAGAAAAGATTGAGGAATGACCATGATACTGAAACTTACAAGAGAAAGATCTAGAGATCAGCACAATTAAGGGTTACCAGTCAAAAAATATTCTTAGAGAAGTTAACTGGATACATTTAGTACAAATTTACCTCCAGAAAATTAATGGGATTTTTTTAATGCAACAGTGCATTACAAGGAGCATGTCCATTAGACCAGACCACTGATAACACATAATCCTCATGACCATACAGTCTTAACTTTCCCACATCGTCTGTTCCTTGATGAAAGAAATTTCAAATGCGAAACCTACTTGGAAATTGTTAAATTTCAGAAGAATATGATATAAGCTGTGGATTTACGGTAAACTGGTGTGGCTCAGCTAAAGAAAAGCATTAAGCTACTTCACCATTACAAGCTTTTATTTAGTATTTGTATAGCACTTTCACAGCCACAATAGCCCAGTGAGGTAGGTGGTGTTATCCCCATTTGCAAATGTAGCTATATGAATTTACCATAGATCCCACATTTATTAAGTAGCAGACTCGAAAATTCAACTCATGTTTTGTTTTTTTTTTAAGATTTTATCTATTTATTTGTCAGAGAGAGAGAGAGCACAAGTAGGCAGAGTGGCAGGGAGAGGGAGAGAGAGAAGCAGGCTGCTTGCTGAGCAGGGAGCCCAATGTGGAACTGGATCCCAGGACCCTGGGACCATGACCCAAGTGGAAGGCAGATGCCCAACCGACTGAGCCACCAAGGCACCTTCAACTCATATTTCTGATATGAATTTAAGTGGACTATTCTACTTAATGATATAAAACTAAAGTAAAAACTGGAGGTAAGTGATTTGTTCCTGAAAATAAATTCTTTGTCTATTCTAGTGCTACTTTTAAAAATGAACACCCATTGGGCCTGTAGGAGGACATTATAGAGGGTATTAGATTTCTTAGATTTCTTAGTCAGTTTTTCATATTCAACCTAAATCATTCCGTCGTATTTCCTTGCTATAAGAATACCCTTCTTCTGGCTACCATGGTGTTGTGACTTTAAAATAGTATTCTGTTTAGAATCCTGTGCAGACATACCTAATTTCTTCTCATTTCCTTCTGGTTAGGTTATATATAATTAGCTCTTTTCATCAAATTCCCAGATCTTTTATATATAGCAGGCTTTGTTTTTCTATAAATCTCTCAATCCTCCAAACTAGTTTGAACTTCCAAATAATCCAGGATAAACAGTTATTGACACAGCTACCCAATGATTATAGAGGCAGATGTGCAAAATCATTATCTTCAGTCAATTACAAATACACTTCCCAAATACTCCAAACAGTTCCTTACCCTGGTTGAGTGGGGAACATCTACAGCATTTTGGTCTTCACAATGAGTTTTCATTTCAATATTACATTTTAGGCTACTTCTTATCAGTCATCTATGGGAAAAAGTTCAATTTTATTTTGTTGGGTGAATTTTCCCCATTAATCAGATTCTTATTAAATTATATGCCAAGGTCTCTCAGAATCATATGCAAAATGATTACAAATTACTTCACTGTATTTCATTTTAAATGTCCTTTTTGCATTTCCCTAGTATTTAAAATAATTTCTAAGTGGTATTGACAAATTTTCCCATTGATAAATTTTCAGGGCTATTTAAGCTTGGATGACCTTAAAAGGAAAATATTTTCTAAACCATCTCTGGACCTTTCTCTATTCTCTGCTATAACTCACTGGGCAAGAAATATTATTTCTTCCATAACATTTTTCATTTTAGATCTAGAATTCACTTTGCCAGAAGGCAAAGTAGACAACTGTCTATTTTTAGAGACATGAGGATAGTATCCCTGACTTTAAGGAAAATAAAAACCATTGATGTTCAGAATTAAACAGAGGGGAAAAAAACCCTCTAATTTTTCAATTAGAGATAAACTAAATAAAAAATGTAACTATAAATGTAACTATCCCAAGGAGAAGTAATACATGGAATTATATTCCCACCAGAATGTTCCATGGGAGAGTAGAGAAGAAAAGATAAAGATAAGGAATCTAAAGTGGACAGGAAACGCAAAAACAAGAAGGCAAATAGAGGAGACCAGAAGTTGCAGAACTAAAATAGGACTGGCTGCCTCTAGTTAAAGTGACCACTATTTATTACTGCCCTCTCTGGAAACTTCCTCAGCTATTCCAGATGAGAGCAAACTCTAATCCACAGGTTCCAACAACCTGGCTTTGTATGTCTACAGTGACATTTTTTAGTCAAGTTGTTACTAGTAATTTGTAAGAACCAAATCATAATGATATCAAAATGTACTCGTTCTGATTCCTTTTGTGTTCTAATGAAATGTTTTTGTTTCCATCCTGGGTTTTTTGGTTGTTGTTGTTTTTTTCTTGATCGCCTAATGCCAGGCAGGCTAACCAGTGATTTCCTTAGTAATTATGATTAATGTATTATGAAGAATAAATATCATGCTCTTGCAATAAATAAGCAATCAAGAAGATAAAATGGGAGCAGAGAGGTTGTTGTCAGTCTGTCAAACCCCCAACTGATTATAAATTCTGCTGAAACCGGCAATGCAGATTAAAGAGCAAGTATGGTCATAAGCTTCTTTCCTGGTGGATTGTGCCTGAGTGTCACAGGAATCCTAGAGCGAAATTGGCCCTCTCTACCAGGTTCCTAAGTATAATAGAAAAGTTGGCAGTGCTATTTACTTCTGATTACTTTCCTCTTGAGAATGTCATCATTGTTTGTGGATTCTTGCAGTTATACAAAACCCTCAAATTTGAAATATGAAGGTTAAATCCTTATAGTCTCAACAACACTATAATTATAGTTGAGATCATATTCTATCTCCTAGCACTCAAAACCTTCACAAAGGTTTGTAATGCTTTAGCTTCAATGGCATCTGATTAAGAAGGCTGCTTAGATGATTTGATTATAGGAAACATCCATGGGGTTAAAATTACTCAAGGTGATAGAGGGGAGGGGGTGGGGAGTTAGGTGAGCCTGGTGGTGGGTATTAAGGAGGGCACGTATTGCATGGAGCACTGGGTGTGGTGCATGAACAATGAATCTTGGAACACTGAAAAAAAATAAATAAAATTACTCAAGGTGAGGCCACTAATAAAAAAAATCAGTTGAGAGTGAGTCAAGTATTTGTCCTTAAGAATAACTCACAGCATTTTTAAATTATTATTATTATTTTCAATTAGCCAGCATATAGTACATCATTAGTTTTACACAGCATAATTTTTAACCTGATTTTTATAAGGACAATGAAGAGATGGTCTGAAAAGTAAACTCATGCTACAAGATGAATCACATTCAACTTTCTTAACAATCAATTTCTAAACAATTAATGATATTATTACATATAATTAAGTTCTATCTATGCAATAAGTGTGAAATTACTTAACTACAGTGTGGTTCTCGTATTAACCCCACTCTACTGGCAGAGTGGTTCACTAGTATGGATCTGTGAACATCCATTAGTGGTGGAGCCTGATCCAGGAGGGGCTATAGAAATGGCTCTTCCCTGGTCCTACCACATTTTCTTCTTGTATTGTCTCATCTGAACAAGTTTACACTGGATTTTCACTTCTTGAAGCAAGACCAAGGCAGCAATTTTAGAGAATTTTTACTCTTCCAAAGTTTAGACCATATTCATTCATTCAACAAACATATGCTGAGAAGCCACTGTGTGCCTGGCAGTGATAAAGGCTGGGATGGGTCCCTGCTCTCAAGGACCATGCTGCCTACCTAGGAGAACAGATATTAACCAAGTACATCCAAGCATCATGACTGTTACACAGAAGTCCAGAGTATGGTCTATGCAGTCATAGAAAGAATTTCTAAGAAAAATATATGAAATATAGGACCTGAATGATGTAAGATGAAGGCTGAAGAAAAAGAGCCTCCCTGTCAGAGAAATTGCTTGTGCAAAGATCCTGAGACAGGGATTGAAAGAAAATCAGCATGGCTGACATATAGAAAGATGGGAGAAAATGGTACATAATGAGGCTAGAAAAATAGGCAGAGATCTGAAGGCAATGTGAGAAATCATGAGTTTGACTCATAGGCATGGGTAAGGGGAAGCCAGTTAGGGTTTCAAGATGTCATTGTGGAAAAAAATCAGTCTGAGTGCAGAGTGAAGAGTATGGTGAGGAGAGAGCAGAGGCAGGGGCACAATAGATGGAGAAGGCAGTTATGAGGCTCTAGCAACAGTGTTGGACAATGTTGATAATGTTTTAGAATAGAGTGGTTCTTTGGTTTTGAAAAGAATGGATTTCTGTGCAAGATATATTTAGGCAAATTGATAGGATTTTAGTGTCCGAATGGATGTAATAGGTAACAAAGAACAGACGAGCCAACAAATTCCAGAACAGGCACTTGTGGAGGGATGGGGAAACCAGGTGATTAGGGGTAAAGAAACTTCTGTCAGAATTACAGAAGGGAGAGAGAGAGGCAAGATGGCATAGGAGTAGCAGGCTGGAATGACATCAGGTCCCAGGAGCTCAGCTAGATAGTTATCAAACCATTCCAAACACCCACAAATTCAACAAGAGATAGAAGAGAAGAGTAGCAATTCTAGGAAGAGAAAATTGATCACTTTCGGAAAGGTAGGAGATGCAGAGAAGTGAATCCAAAGCAACAGAAAGATAGATGGGGGGGTGGGGCGGTGGGGGGGGGCAGCTCCCAGCAAGTGGCAGAGCGATGGAACACAAAATCAGAACTTTTAGAAGTCTGCTCCACTGAGGGACATTGCACCAGAGGCTAAGCAGGGTTGGAGCCCTCTCAGAGACAGTGTGGTCTCAGGCCCCTGGGGTCACAGAAAGATCAGGAGTGTCTGAGGGTGGCAGAGATGCCAGTTATCAGAGCAGGGAAGCCAACTACAGAGACAGAGCCTAAGAGTGAACTTATAGATTGGAGTTACCTTAAACCATGATCCAAAGCACAGTCGGACCACTGCTCTTTGAGCAGGGACACCACAAGTAGCAGATCTGGGGAGACTCACCTTCCTGCTTCAGGAGGAGCAGCACAGCAGGAATCTGCTGGGTTTGGAGACTCCAAATGGGGCGGTGCGCCAGAGATAGAAACACTCAGTCACAGGCCAGGCGAGCTCTGAGTACAGCTAGAAATCAGGGAGACAGGAGTGATTGACTGCTTTTCTCTGAGGGTGCACTAAGGAGAGGGGGCCCTGAACTCTTGGTTCCTCCTGGCCAGAGATTAGGAGGCTGCCATTTTCATTCCCATCCTCCAAAGCTGTACGGAAGGCGTTCAGGGAACAAAAGCTCTGAGAGCGAACCCCAGCGGATTACTTAGCCCCATCCCTGGCAAGAGTGGTGCAATTCCACCTCAGGCAAAGACATTTGAGAATCATTGTAACAGGCCCCTCCTCCAGAAGACCAGCAGCAACCTGCAGCCAAGACCAAGCTCACTGATAAAGGAGAACAGTGGAACTCCAGAGCTAAGGGAAAGCAATGCATAGAATTTGTGGCTTTTGCCCCATGATCCTTTAGTCTTGCAAAGTTAATTTTTTTAGCTTTTTTTAATTCTATTTTTTAACTTTTCCACTTCCTCTTTTAGCATTTTTAACTAGTTTATCTTAACAATACCTTTCTCAAAAAAAAAAAACTTTTAAACCTTCATTGCTATAGTCATATTTTATCCCTTCATTGAATTTAAACTTATTTTTTGTAATCATATAGGTTTTTTTTTTCCTAAAGGATTTTGGGGTGCAATTTCTTCTAATAAATCAAAATATACCCTAATCTAGCACATAGCCTTGTTCTAGTCTCCAGTCTGAACACATTCCTTCCTCCATTTTTTTTTCTTTTTCCAACCAACTTATTTGATCAATTCATTTTTAGGAATTTTTTTTTAAATTCCTATCTTTACACTCTTATTCCATCCCTTCATCGTGTTTACCCTTATTTTTGTATACATATAAGTTTTTCTTATATGTATATATAGATATTTTTTATTTTTGATATATATAGATAATTTTTAATTTATTTTTATTTTTATTTATTTTTCCCCCTATCTTCTCCCACTGGTTTTGTATCTCTTCCGATTTGGTTAGCATACAGTTTTCTGATATCCTTGCCACCCTTTTAGTATTTTGTTCCCTCTTTCATTTATTTTTATCTGGATAAAATGACAAGGAAGAAAAATTCACCAAAAAAAAAAGAAAAAGAAGAAGAAGAGGCAGCACTGATGGCTAGGAACCTAATCAATATGGACATTGGTAATATGTCACAACTACGGATCAGAATGATGATTCTCAAGGTGCTTCTGGGGCTTGAAAAAGGCATGGAAGATATTAGAAAAACCTTATATGGAGAAATAAGAGCCCTTTCTGGAGAAATTAAAAGAACTAAAATCTAACCAAGTTGAAATCAAAAAAGCTATTAATGAGGTGAAATTAAAAATGGAGGCTCTTACTGCTAGGGCAAATGAGGAAGAAGAGACAATTGGTGATATAGAAGACCAAATGACAGAGAATAATGAAGCTGAGCAAAAGAGAGACAAACAATTACTGGACCATGATGTGGAGAATTCGAGAGATAAGTGATACAATAAGACGAAACAATATTAGAATAATTGGGATTCCAGAAGAAGAAGAAAGAGAGATAGGGGTAGAAGGTATATTGGAGTGAATTATAGTAGATAATTTCCCTAATATGGCAAAAGGAACAAGCATCAAATCCAGGAAGCACAGAGAACCCCCCTCAAAATCAATAAAAATAGGTCAACACCCCGTCATCTAATAGTAAAATTTACAAATCTTAGTGACAGAGAAAATCCTGAAAGCAGCCCAGGACAAGAAGTCAGTAACATACAATGGTAAAAATATTACCTTGGCATCAGACTTATCCACAGAGACCTGACAGGCCAGAAAGAACTGGCATGATATATTCAGAGCACTAAATGAGAAAAACATGCAGCCAAGAATACTATATCCAGCTAGGCTATCATTGAAAATAGAAAGAGAAATAAAAAGCTTCCAGAACAAACAAAAATTTAAAAAATTTGCAAACACCAAGCCAGCCCTGCAGGAAATATTGAAAGGGGTCCTCTAAGCAAAGACAGAGCCTCAAAGTGTAGACCAGAAAGGAACAGAGACAATATACAGTAACAGTCACCTTACAGGCAATACAATGGAACTAAATTCACGTCTTTTAAGAGTTACCCTGAAAGTAAATAGGGCAAATCCCCCAATCAAAAGACACAGGGTATCAGAATGAATAAAAAACAAAACCCATCAATATGCTGCCTGCAAGAAACTCATTTTAGACCCAAAGACACCTCCAGATTTAAAGTGAAGGATGAAAAACAATTTACCATGCTAATGGACATCAAAAGAAAGCTGGGGTGGCAATCCTTAGATCAATTAGATTTTAATCCAAAGACTATAATAAGAGATGGGGGAGCCAGGTGGTGGGTATTATGGAGGGCACACATTGCATGGAGCACTGGGTGTGTTGTAAAACTATGAATTCTGTTACGCTGAAAAGAAATGAAATTTTTTAAAAAAAATTTTAAAAAAGAGAGAGAGAGATGAGGAAGGACACTATGTCATACTCAAAGGGTCTGTCCAACAAGAAGACCTAACAATTTTAGATATCTACGCCCCTAACATGGGAGCAGCCAACTACATAAGCCAAGTAATAACAAAATCAAAGAAACACATTGACAAATACTATAATAATAGGGGATGTTAACATCCCCCTCACTGAAATGGACAGATCATCCAAGGAAAAGACCAACGTGGAAATAAGTCCCTTAAATAACACACTGGACAAGATGGACATCACAGATATATTCAGAACATTCCATCCCAAAGCAACAGAATACACATTCTTCTCTAGTACACATGGAACATTCTCCAGAATAGATCACATTCTGGGTCACAAATCAGGGCTCCACCAGTACCAAAAGATTGATATCATTCCTTGCATATTTTCAGATCACAGTGTTCTGAAACTAGAACTCAATCACAATCAGAAAGTTGAAAAGAACTGAAATACATGGAGGCTAAAGAACATCCTACTAAATAACAAAAGAGTCAACCAGAAAATTAAAGAGGAATTTTAAAAATTAATGGAAACAAATGAAAATTAAAACACAGCTTTTTGGGACACAGCAAAGGCAGTCCTGAGAGGAAAATATATAGCACTACAATCCTTTCTCAAGAAACAAGAAAGGTCTCAAATATACAACCTAAACCTACACCTAAAAAAGCTGAGAAAGAACAGCAAATAAAGACTAAACCCAGCACGAGGAGAGAAATAATAAAGATAACAGCAGAAATCATTGAAATAGAACCCACCCTCAAAAAAAAAAAAAAAAAAAAAAAAAAAAAAAAAAAAAAAAAAAAAAAAAAAAAAAAAAAAAAAAAAAAAAAAAAAAAAAAAAAAAAAAAAAAAAAAAAAAAAAAAAAAAAAAAAAAAAAAAAAAAAAAAAAAAAAAAAAAAAAAAAAAAAAAAAAAAAAAACAGAGCAAATCAACAAAACTAGGAGCTGGTTCTTTGAAAGAATTAATAAGATTGATAAGCCCCTGGCCAGACTTACCAAAAAGAAAAGAGAAATGACCCTAATAAAAAAAATCATGAATGAAAGAGGAGAGATCACAACCAACACCAAAGAAATAAAAGCAATTATAAGAACATAATATGAGCAACTACACACCAGCAAATTTGACAGTCTGGAAGAAATGGATGCATTCCTAAAAATGTATAAACTACCAAAATTGAACCAGGAAGAAATAGAAAACCCAAACAGTAAACTCTTCCAAAAACTAGAAATGGAAGGAAAACTTCCAAACTCATTTTTCGAGGCCAGCATTACCTTGATCCCAAAACCAGACAAAGGACCCATCAAAAAAGAGAATTACAGACCAATATTCTTGATGAATACAGACGCAAAAATTCTCACCAAAATACTAGCCAATAGGATCCAACAGTACATTAAAAGGATTATTCACCACGACCAAGTGGGATTTATTCCAGGGATGCAAGGTTGGTTCAAATCTGCAAATCAATCAATGTGATACAATACAGTAATAAAAGAAAGAACAAGAGCCATATGATACTTTCAAGAGATGCTGAAAAAGCATTTGACAAAGTACAGCATCCTTTCTTGATCAAAACTCTTCAAAGTGAAGGGATAAAGGGTACATACCTCAATATAATCAAAGCCATCTATGAAAAGACCACAGCAAATATCATTCTCAATGGAAAAAACCTGAAAGCTTTTCTGCTAAGGTCAGGAACATGGCAGGGATGCCCATTATCACCATTGCTATTCAACATAGTACTAGAAGTCCTAGCCTTAGCAATCAGACAACAAAAAGAAGTTAAAGGCATCTGAATTGGCAAAGAAGAAGTCAAACTCTCACTCTTTGCAGATGATATGATACTTCATGTGGAAAACCCAAAAGACTCCACTCCAAAACTGTTACAACTCATACAGGAATTCAGTAAAGTGGCAGGATATAAAATCAATGCACAGAAATCAGTTGCACTTCTATACACCAACAGCAAGACAGAAGAAAGAGAAATTAAGGACTCAATCCCACTTACAATTGCACCCAAAACCATAAGAAACCTAGGAATAAACCTACCCAAAGAGGCAAAGAATCTGTACTCAGAAAACTATAAAGTACTCATGAAAGAAACTGAGGAAG
>PISX010030485.1:0-18660 GCA_004024625.1 Mellivora capensis | reverse complement strand
TTCTCAACAAGATCCTAGCAAACAGGATCCAACAGCACATTAAAAAGATCATCCACCATGACCAGGTGGGATTCATCCCTGGCTTACAAGGGTGGTTCAACATTCGCAAGTCAATCAATGTGATAGAACAAATCAATAAGAGAAGAGAGAAGAACCACATGGTCCTCTCAATTGATGCAGAAAAAGCAGTTGACAAAATTCAGCATCCGTTCTTGATTAAAACGCTTCAAAGTATAGGGATAGAGGGAACATTTGTGAACTTCATAAAATATATCTATGAAAGACCCACAGCAAACATCATGCTTAATGGGAAGAAGCTCACAGCCTTCCCGTTGAGATCAGGAACACGACAAGGATGCCCACTCTCACCACTCTTGTTCAACATAGTATTAGAATTCCTAGCAACAGCAATCAGACAACAAAGAGAAATAAAAGGTATCCAAACTGGCAAGGAAGAAGTCAAACTCTCTCTCTTTGCAGATGACATGATACTCTATATGGAAAACCCAAAAGACTCCACCCCCAAACTACTAGAACTCATACAGCAATTCAGCAACGTGGCAGGGTATAAAGTCAATGTACAGAAAGCCATGGCTTTCTTATACACTAACAATGAAAACACAGAAAGGGAATTTAGAGAATCGATTGCATTTACTAGAGCACCAAGAACCATAAGATTCCTGGGAATAAACCTAACCAAAGAGTTAAAGGATCTGTACTCGAGGAACTACAGAACACTCATGAAAGAAATTGAAGAAGACATAAAAAGATGGAAGACCATTCCATGTTCTTGGATCGGAAAAATAAACATTGCTAAAATGTCTATACTACCTAGAGCAATCTGTACTTTTAATGCCATTCGGATCAAAATTCCACCGGTATTTTTTAAAGAGCTTGAGCAAATAATCCTAAAATTTGTATGGAAACAGAAGAGACCCCAAATCACTAAGGAAATGTTGAGAAACAAAACTAAAACTGGTGGCATCATGTTACCTGATTTCAAGCTTTACTACAAAGCTGTGATCACCAAGACAGCATGGTAGTGGCATCAAAACAGACACACAGACCAATGGAACAGAGTAGAGAGCCCAGATATGGACCCTCAACCCTATGTTCAATTAATTGACAAAGCAAGGAAAAACAACGAATGGAAAAGAGATATTCTCTTCAATAAATGGTGCTGGGACAATTGGACAGCTATATACAGAAGAATGAAACTAGACCATTGTCTTACAACATACACAAGTATAAACTCAAGATGAATGAAATACCTCCATGTGAGACAAGAATCCATTAAAGTCCTAGAGGAGAACATAGGCAGTAACCTCTCCAACATCGGGCACAGCAAATTCTTTCAAGACATGTCTCCAAAGGCAAAGGAAACGAAATGGAAAATGAACTTCTGGAACTTCATCAAGATCAAAGCTTGTGCACAGCAAAGGAAACAGTCAACAAAACACAGAGGCAACCCATGGAATGGGAGAAGATACTTGCAAATGGCACTACAGACAAATGGCTGATATCCAAGATCTAGAAAGAACTCCTCAAACTCAACACTCAAAAAAAAAAAAAAAAAAAAAAAAAAAAAAAAAAAAAAAAAAAAAAAAAAAAAAAAAAAAAAGATAATCACGTCAAAAAATGGGCAGAAGACATGAACAGACTCTTCTCCAAAGGAGACATACGGATAGCCAACAGGCACATGAAAAAGTGTTCATCATCTTTAGCAAATGGGGAAATTCATATCAAAAGCATATTGAGATACCACCTTACATCAGTTAGAATGGCAAAAAGTGACAATGCATAAATAATTAATCTTGGCGCACTGAAAAAATAAAATAAAATTTTAAATAAGGTGAGAAGACAAGAAACAGTAAATGTTGGAAGGATGTGGAGAGAGAAGAACCCTCTTACACTATTGGTGGGAATGCAAGTTGATACAGCCACATTGGAAAACAGTGTGGAGGTTTCTTAAAAAGTTGAAAATAGAACTATCTTGTGACTCAGCAATTGCACTACTGGGTATTTATTTACCCCAAAGTTACACATGTACTGAAAAGAAGGGTCACGTGAGCCCAAATGTTCATAGCAGCAATGTCCACAATAGCCAAACTGTGGGAGATGCACTTCAACAGAGGAATGGATAAAGAAGTTGCGGCTTATATATAAAACAGAACATTACTCAGCTATCAAAAAGGATGAATACCCAACGTTTTTGTCAACATGGATGGGACTGGAGGAAATTATGCTAAATAAGTTAAGCAAAAAAAGTCAATTATCATAAAGTGTTACTTATTCATGGAAGATAAAAAATCACATGGAAGATATTAGGAGAAGGAAGGGAAACATAAATGGAAAGGAATAAGATGGGGAGATGAATCATGAGAGACTATGGACAGTGAGAAATAAAGTGGGGGTTTTAGAGAGGAGGGTGGTGGGGGGATGGGTTACTCTGGGATGGCTATTAAGGAGGACAGGTATCGCATGGAGCACTGGGTGTTATACGCAAACAATGAATCTTGAAACACTACATCCAATACTAATGATGTGCAGAAGCTTTTGATCTTGATGAAGTCCCAAAAGTTCACTTTCGATTTTGTTTCCTTTGACTTTGGAGACATGTCTTGAAAGAAGTTGCTGTGGCCGATGTTGAAGAGATTACTGTCTATGTTCTCCTCTAGGATTCTGATGGATTCCTGCCTCAGGTTGAAGTCTTATACCCATTTTGAGTTTATATTTATTTAGTGCACAGCAAAATAAATAGACACTTCAGCCAAAAACCTATGGGATACTGCAAAGGCTGTCCTAAGGGGGAAATACGAAGCCAGCCAAGCCTACCTCAGAAATATAGAAAAATCCAGAATACACCAGCTGTCTGGACTTTAAAGAACTGGAGAATCAACAACAAATTAAACCAACTCCACACACAAGAAGGGAAATAATCAAGATTGGAGCAGAGATCAATGAGATAGAAACTAGAGATACAGCAGAACGTATCAATGAAACTAGAAGCTGGTTTTTTTGAAGGAATCAATAAGATCGATAAACCATTGGCCACACTAATCCAGAAGAAAAGAGAGAAAGTTCAAATTAATAAAATTATGAATGAAAAGGGAGAGATCACAACTAACACCAAAGAAATAGAAACAATCATCAGAAGTTATTATCAACAGTTATATGCCAATAAGTTAAGCAACCTAGATGAAATGGATGCATTCCTGGAAAACTATAAATTCCCAAAATTGAACCAGGAAGACATTGACAACCTGAATAGACCAATATCTAGTAACGAGATTGAAGCATTGATCAAAAACCTCCCAAAAAACAAGAGCCCAGGACCTGACGTATTCCATGGGAAATTCTACCAAAATTTCAAAGAAGAAATAATACCTATTATCCTGAAATTGTTTCTAAAAATTGAAGCGGAATGAAAACGTCCAGACTCTTTTTATGAAGCCAGCATTACCCTGATCCCCAAACCAGGCAAAGATCCCTCCAAAAAGGAGAATTTCAGACCAATATCACTGATGAATATGGATGCTAAGGTTCTCAACAAAATTCTACCAAACAGGATCCAACACACACTAAAAAGATTATCAACCATGACCAGGTGGGATTCATCCCTGGGTTATAAGGATGGTTGAACATTCACAAATCAATCACTGTAATAGAACAAATCAATAAGAGAAGAAAGAAGAACCGCATGGTCCTCTCAGTTGATGCAGAAAAAGCATTTGAAAAATTCAAGCATCCGTTCCTGTTTAAAACGCTTCAAAGTATAGGGATAGAGGGAACATTCCTCAACTTCATCAAGTCTATCTATGAAAGACCCAAAGCAAACATCATCCTCAATGGGAAGAAGCTCACAGCCTTCCCATTGAGATCAGGAACACGACAAGGATGCCTACTCTCACCACTCCTGTTCAACATAGTATTAGAAGTCCTAGCAACAGCAATCAGACAACAAAGGAAATAAAAGGTATCCAAATTGGCAATGAAGAAGTCAAACTCTCTCTCTTCGCAGATGACAGGATACTTTATATGGAAAACCCAAAAGACTCCACCCCCAAACTACTAGAACTCATACAGCAATTCAGAAATAGTCAAGAAAACAAAGTGGGAACCCACGGAATGGGAGAAGATATTTGTAAATGACAGTACAGAAAAAGGGCTGATATCCAAGATCTATAAAGAACTCCTCAAACTCAACACACGCAAAACAGATAAGCATGTCAGAAAATGGACAGAAGACATGAACAGACATTTCTCCAATGTAGACATACAAATGGCTAGCAGAAACATGAAAAAATGATCATCATCACTAGCCATCCGGGAGATTCAACTTAAAACCACATTGAGATACCACCTCACACCAGTTAGAATGCCCAAAATCAACAAGACAGGAAACATGTGTTGGGGAAGACGTGGAGAAAGGGGAACACTCTTACACTGTTGGTGGGTTGCAAGTTGGTGCAGCCACTTCGGAAAACAGTGTGGAGATTCCTTTAGAAATTAAAAATAGAGCTTCCCTCTGACCCTGCAATTGCACTACTGGGTACTTACCTCAAAGATACAGATGCAGTGAAAAGAAGGGCCATCTGTACCCCAGTGTTTATGGCACCAATGGCCCCAGTCGACAAACTGTGGAAAGAATCAAGATGCCCTTCAACGGACAAATGGATAAGGAAGATGTGGTCCATATACAATATGGAGTATTATGCCTCCATCACAATGTTGAATACCCGGGTTTTGTATCAACATGGTTGGGACTGGTAGAGATGATTGTGAGTGAAATAAGTCATGCAAAGAGAGTCAATTATCATGTGGTTTCAATTACTTGTGGAATTTAGGAATAACACAGATGACATTAGGAGAAGGAAAGGAAAAGTGAATTGGGGTGAGTCAGAGGGGGAGATGAACCATGAGAGACTGTGGACTATGAGAAACAAAATGTGTGTTTTGGAAGGAAAGAGGTGCAGGGATGGATGAGCCTGGTGGTCGGTATTAAGGAGGGCATATATTGTATGGGGCACAGAAAGTGGTGCATAAACAATGGATCTTGGAATCTGAGGAAAAAAATTAAATTAAAAAATTTTTATATTCACTTGGTTGTGTATGTGTGTCTCTGTGTGTGTTTGTGATCTTCAAAACTCTGTATCCACACAACATGCTGGTGCAGGTTTCCTCTTCTTTCCCATGTTGTCATTACCATTCATACTGTGAGTATTGCTCAAGATTGAGGCTGTACCAGGGCTGTTAATCCTCTTGCTTTGGATTTTTGATATCTCTGTAGGCTCTTATCCAGCATGCAGTATACACGGCTTCTAACAAGCTTGGACATTGAGCTGGGTGGTCCTCTGATGAACAGAGAGTGTATCTGGGACTCCAGTAAGATTCAGATGACATACATGGAGATATTTGTAATTCATTGGTATTTCGGGACAGAACAAGCCAGTGTAAGTGACACTGTCTTTTGTTCTTGTTGGTATGGATGTTGTCCCAAATTTCCAAGTCAGAGACTGAAGAGGAAGACCAGAATCATGTGTCCAGGAGGTTCCCTTGGGGAAAAAGCTTGAAGGCGTGAATGCCAAAGACGGTCACAGGAAATCTGCCCATATCCTCCAGCTGCACCTGCTCCTGGGGCTTAAAGACAGAACTGGTGAGTGGTGTCCACTTCCTGGTGGTCCAGATCCTCTCCTACAGTGAGGTCTATTTCTGGTCTCACACTGATGTCCCCTCACTGTGTCTGCTGCACAGCAATACATGGCCAAGTCCTCGGCTCTCAGGCTGTTCATCTGCAGATACAGCATGTTCTTGCCATTGTCTCTGGAGATGGTGAATCGGCCCTTCACAGAGTCTGTGTATTATGTGCCACTTCCATTATTGCTAATATGTGCGACCCACTGCAGCCCCTTCCCTGGAGCCTGGCGGACCCAGGTTCTAATATTTCGTTATTTTTGCATTCTGCCAGAGTCATCTCTGTGGTTCTCTGCAATAGCTTTGTTGAGTTTACTTGACACTCAGGGTATGTGTGGACCTGAACAGAGTCCTGCTGGCATCACTGCTCAAAGTGAAGAATATATAACAGTTGTGCTTATGTTTATGTGTGTGGAGGTGGGATTCTAGGGGACAGATATTTGGGGTTTCCAGGAGTCTGTGGTGTTGTGGACATTACTAATGACAACTCTGGCTGGATAGTAGGCTGTGTTCCCTGGTTAGTGTAGAGACCCATTAGAAGGATTGCAGACAACTAAAGAGTGAAAATGTCAACAGGTAATGTAGGTGCCTTTGAGGTTTCTAGTATTGAGCACAACACATGGACCCTACATCATGATCCCAGGAAGAGTCATAGATGTAGGCGGGTTTCAAATGGGGACTCGGGTTAACAACAGTACATTCAGTGACATGTGCACACCTCATGGAAATCAGTATAACACAACTTTGTAAGGTGATTCTCAGACTCCAATCCCCCAGGGTGGTCACATACAAAAATTCTGGAAATGTTAAAAAAATAGCATCCTTAAAATAAAGTTCCACAGTCTCAGAAGCCTGTCTCTCGTTTCTAAATGTTCTCCTATGTGTTTATTTCACAACGTCCTAGGATAGCCGGCTGGGTAGTCCTATCTGCAGGAGGGGGCATGTAGGAAGTCCACCCTTGAACCTCACTGAAGGACCTTATCAGGTACTCTTCACAACAAATGCAGCAGGGAAACTCCAGAGCATCAGTGCTTGGGTTCATGTGTCACTAATGTCTTCATCTACTCCAGCTGCTATAACAATGTACATGGACTTGATGGTTTTAAGTAACAGACACTCATTTCTCCCAGTGCCGTAGCATGGGAAGTCCCGGGTCATGGGCAGACAGATTTGAAGTCTGGAGAGCACCCACTTCCTAGTCCATCCATTCCTTGTCACCTCACATGGGGTCAGAGTGCAAGGAGCTTTCCCAGTCCTGGTATATAAGGGCACTAATCTCACCATGAGGCTGCACTATTCTGACTTAAGTGCTTCCCTAAGGCCCCACCTTTCCCTCATACCACATCTTCCTTACGTTTCAACCTCTGATGGTAGAGGTCACACACATAGAGCAGATCTCAGCAATGGAAAGACCCAGTTAGCTGTTCCCTGAAGGTAGAAGGCTCCTCCCAACCAGCATCTCAACCTGAGGATTTTCATGGATCCAGCAGAAGCTTCTGGTCTCTGCAAGCTGATGGTAGACACAAGAACCTCAGAACCAGCTGGTGACCTTGGGGAGTGGACAGCTTCCCTCTTAGACACTGGTTAAGACTTCAGTCCTTCTCTATTATCACTTTATAATTTGTGCTTTTCCCCTGTGACATTCTCATTTACAAAGGATTCAGACTGTTTTCCACTTAGAATGGCAATTTTTCTCTTTTGTTCTCCAAGTTTTCACATTTTCCAGTGGAAGTAGTCATTACAACCTGTCCTTGATTATTGCCTGCTCTCTCCTTAATCTTCATCCCTCCCTCTTCTCACACCCCACACTTGGGAAATCTAACAAGAATCCCTGGGTTCTCCCTCCTTGGTGAGTGTAGGAGATTGCCTCTACACAAGACACTCCCCTGAATGAAAGTGATAAATTTTTAGACTCTCTCTCATGTTAGTGCACTTGTGTGTGTGTATGAGAGAGAGAGAGAGAGAGAGAGAGAGAGAGAGAAAGAGAGAGAGAGATCTTCAGACTCCACATTTTCACAATGTCCTCATGGGTTTTTCTCTGCTTTCACATGCTTCAAAAATATTCATGCTGTGAGCATGGTTCCAGATAGTGACCCTCTCACTGGTCTTTTTTCATTTTCCTTATTTTATTGTTGCCTCTGTAGCCTCATGGCCAGGTTGCACTTTATGCTGCTTCTAGAAAACTTGCACATTGAGCTAGGTGGTACTTTGATACACAGTGAGTGCAGCTGGGACTCCTGAAAATGTTTGGAATATGTGCATGTAGATATATGTAATTCATTCATATTTAGGGACAGGAACAGATACATGCAAGTGACACTGATTTTTGCACTTGTTAGTATAGATGATTTCCTAACTTCTTACGTCAGAGAGTGAAGAGGAAGCACAGAATCATATGTAGGTAGAGGTTCCCTGGGAGAAAGTACTCCTTGGATAGAAAACCCTAGACCCTGACAAGAAACCTGCCCATTTCCTCCATCAACATCTACTCATGTCCTTTAAAGACAGAATTGTAGTGTGCAGCCGCTGTTGGCCCATATCCCCTTCTATAGTGAGGTTTGTGTCTGGGCTTACACTGATGTCCCCTCACTCTGCCATTCACACAATGTTGTATACAGCCATTTCCTCAGTTCTCAGGCTGTTCTTCTGCAGATACAGCATGTTCTTGGTGTCATCTCTGTAGCTGGTGAGTCGGCCCTTCACAGAGTCTGCATAGCTTGTGCTACTTCCAACATTGCTGATATGTGAGACCCACTGCAGCCCCTTCCCTGGAACTGGAAAACCCAGCTCATGGCATTACTACTGAAGGTGAATGCAGAGGCTGCAAAGGAGAGTCTCAGGGACCCACCAGGCTTCACCAGGTCTCACCCAGACTCCAGCAGCTGCACCTCACACTGGACAGCTGCAGGCCCAAGACATCAGGAATATGTCACCAGGGGGCACAAGATGGTGGGGAACTAGGAGGAGGCGCCATTTCAACCTGTACCCTAAAGTGAGCTGATTACCTACCAAGGAACTCCTATCACCCATGAAATCAGTCTGAGATCAGAATTATACACGTCTGGGTCTCTATGGGGGCAGAAGATTCCAGTGGGCAGGAAAAGCAGAGTGGGAACGCCAGACTTGTATCAGAAGATAAACAAAAGGGGGAGGGAGTCACCAGAAGCGACCCATTAGAAAGTGATACCCCAATACGAGAGTCCCCTGCATCTGGGGACCAGCATTAACTTGAAGTCTGGTAGAAAGCACTCAAAAGAACAAAGGATCTCAGAGTGAAATTTTGGGAATTGGGATGGTTAGGGACAGCCACCCCTGGCGCTGAGTCAGAGAGAGTGAGTTGGAGAAACCAGGTCTTGATCCCTGAGCCGCCTACAAGAGCACCTAAGGGCGTGGGAGCCCTGCCAGCCGGCAGAAACAGCCTTTTCACCACGCTATCAGAGCCTGAGACACACCCCACACCCTCCCCTGAGAGAGGTGTGTGGAAGCGCCAGCCCAGCACTCTCCGACCCAGAAAGTCTGAGCACTCCCAGCCCTGGCCAGCGGGAAAATCTCAGTGTGCGATCACTGCTTGGAACTTCTCTGGGAGTCTGGAGCTGCCCAAACAGCCGCTGCTGTTCTGGTTTTGGGTACAAGCAGGAATTCCTGTACCCCCAGAGACCGAGGCTGGGAACCTGCTCTGCCAGCGGCCAGGGGGAAGCTTGTGTGCTCTGCAGCACCCAGAGGGGAATGTACTGGGGCTTCTCTCTGGGAGGGAGGTCTGGGTGCAGTTTGCTTTCCTCTAAACCTCCAAGAACCATCGGGAGCTGCCAAGGGGAGAGAAAACAAGCAAACAGACATAAAAACCTCCAGACAACAGAAGCCAGAATTGCTGGTTTCCTCAAAGCCCACCCCCTTGAGGGGGGCAGGAGGACGTAACTCAGGAAACATTGCCAAAAACCCATGAGGCAGGCCCCTTCCCCAGAAAGCCAACCGGGGGGAAAAACCGACAAGAGAACAATCACTACTATTTCATAGATACAACATTTAATTATTTTTTTTTAGATTTTTATTTTATTTATTTGACACAGGGATTACAAGTAGGCAAGAGAGGCAGGCAGGGAGAGAGAGGAGAAAGCAGGCTCTCCACGGAGCAGAGAGCTGATGCGGGGCTCGATCCCAAGGACCCTAGGATCATGACCTGAGCCGAAAGCAGAGGCTTTAACCCACTGAGCCACCCAGGTGGCCCCATCATTTAATTTTTAATTTGCTTCCGCTATTCTGGTTCATTTTTAAATTTTCTTAATTTTATTTATTTTATATAGATTTTTTAGCCAATTTACCATCATAGTGAGATGTGCAGTATATCAAATTCCATACTAATCTTTTTTTAAAAAAATTATTTTTATTTCTTTTCAGTGTAGCAGTATTCATTGTTTTTGTATGACACCCACTGCTCCATGCAATATGTGCCCTCCCTAAAACCCAACACCAGGCTCCTCTATCCTCCCACCCCCCACCCCTTCAAAACCCCTCAGGTTGTTTTTCAGAATCCATAGTCTCTCATGGTTCATCTCCCCTTCCAATTTCCCTCAACTCCCTTCTCCTCTCCATCTCCCCATGTCCTCCATGTTATTCCTTATGCTCCACAAATAAGTGAAACCATATGATAATTGACTCTCTCTGCTTGATTTATTTAACTCAGTATAATCTCTTCCAGTCCCATCCATGTTGCTAAAAAGTTGGGTATTCATCCTTTCTGATGGAGGCATAATACTCCATAGTGTCTATGGACCACGTCTTCCTTATCCATTCGTCCATGGAAGGGCATCTTGGTTCTTCCCACAGTTTGGAGACGGGGGCCATTGCTGCTATAACATTGGGTTACAGATAGACCTTCTCTTCACTACAACTGTATCTTTGGGTAAATACCCAGTAGTGAAATTGCAGGATCATAGGGAAGCTACATTTTTAAATTCTTGAGGAATCTCCACCCTGTTCTCCAAAGTGGCTGCACCAACTTGCATTCCCACCAACAGTGTAAGAGGGCTCCCCTTGCTCCACATCCTCTCCAACACACGTTGTTTCCTGTCTTGCTGATTTTGGCCATTCTAACTGGTGTGAGGTGGTATCTCAATGTGGTTTTAATTTGTATCTCCCTGATGGCTAGTGATGATGAACATTTTTTCATGTGTCTGATAGCCATTTGTATGTCTTCATTGGAGAAGTGGCTGTTCATATCTTCTGCCCATTTTTTGATATGATTATCTGTTTTGCATGTGTTGAGTTTGAAAAGTTCTTTATAGATCCTGGGTATCAACCTTTTGCCTGTACTGTCATTTGCAAATATCTTCTCCCATTCGGTGGGTTGCCTCTTTGTTTTGTTGACTGTTTCCTTTGCTGTGCAGAAGCTTTTGATCTTGATGAAGTCCCAAAAGTTCATTTTCGCTTTTTTTTTCCTTTTCCTTTGGAGACATATGTGTTGAGTTTGAGGAGTTCCTTATAGATCCTGGATATCAACCCTTTCTCTGTACTGTCATTTGTGAATACCTTTTCCCATTCCGTGGGTTGCCTCTTTGTTTTGTTGACCATTTCCTTTGTTGTACAGAAGCTTTTGATCTTGATGAAATCCCAAAAGTTCCTTTTCGCTTTTATGTTCTTTGCCTTTGGAGACATATCTTGAAAGAATTTGCTGTGGCTGATATCGAAGAGGTTACTGCCTATGTTCTCCTCTAGGATTGTGATGGATTCCTGTCTTACGTTGAGGTCTTTTATCCATTTTGAGTTTATCTTTGTGTACAGTGTAAGAGAATGGTCGAGTTTCATTCTTCTACATATAGCTGTCCAATTTTCCCAGCACCATTTATTGAAGAGACTGTCTTTTTTCCATTCTATATTTTTTCCTGCTTTGTCAAAGATTATTTGACCATAGAGTTGAGGGTCCATATCTGGGCTCTCTACTCTGTTCCACTGGTCTATGAGTCTGTTTTTATGCCAGTACCGTGCTGTCTTGGTGATCACAGCTTCTCTGATTGACTTATTTCACTAAGCATGATACCCTCTAGTTCCATCCACGTCATTGCAAATGGCAAGATTTCATTTCTTTTGATGGCTGCATAGTATTCCATTCTGTATATATACCACTTCTTCTTTATCCATTCATCTGTTGATGGACATCTAGGTTCTTTCCATAGTTTGACTACTGTAGACATTGCTGCTATAAACATTCACGTGAACGTGCCCCTTGGGATCACTACGTTTGTATCTTTAGGGTAAATACTCAGTAGTGCAATTTCTGGGTCATAGGGTAGTTCTATTTTAAACTTTTTGAGGAATCTCCATGCTGTTTTCCAGAGCGGTTGCACCAGCTTGCATTCCCACCAAGAGTGTAGGAGGGCTCCCCTTTCTCCACATCCTCACCAGCATCTGTCATTTCCTGACTTGTTAATTTTAGCCATTCTGGCTGGTGTGAGGTGATATCTCATTGTGGTTTTGATTTGTATTTCCCTGATGCCGAGTGATGTGAAGCACTTTTTCATGTGTCTGTTGGCCATCTGGATGTCTTCTTTGCATAAATGTCAGTTCATGTCCTCTGCCCATTTCTTAATTGGGTTATTTGTTCTTTGGGTGTTGAGTTTGATAAGTTCTTTATACATTTTGGACACTAGCCCTTTATCTGATATGTCGTTTGCAAATATTTTCTCCCATTCTGTCAGTTGTCATTTTTTGTTAATTATTTCCTTTGCTGTGCAAAAGCTTTTGATCTTGATGAACTACCAATAGTTCATTTTTGCCCTTGCTTCCCTTGCCTTTGGTGATGTTCCTAGGAAGATGTTCCTGCGGCTGAGGTAGAAGAGGTTGTTGCCTGTGTTCTTCTTAAGGATTTTGATGGATTCCCTTCTCATATTGAGGTCCTTCATCCATTTTGAGTCTATTTTCGTGTGTGGTGTAAGGAAATGGTCCAATTTCATTTTTCTACAAGTGGCTATCCAATTTTCCCAACACCATTTATTGAAGAGTCTGTCTTTTTTTCCATTGGACATTCTTTCCTGCTTTATCGAATATTGGTTGACCATAGAGTTGAGGGTCTATTTCTGGGCTCTCTATTCTGTTCCATTGATCTATGTGTCTGCTTTTGTGCCAGTACCATACTGTCTTGATGATGACAGCTTTGTAATAGAGCTTGAAGTCCGGAATCGTGATGCCACCAACTTTAGCTTTTTTTTTTTCAATATTCCTTTGGCTATTCGAGGTCTTTTCTGGTTCCATATAAATTTTAGGATTATTTGTTCCATTTCTTAAAAAAATGGGTGGGATTTTGATCCGGATTGCATTAAATGTGTAGATTGCTTTAGGTAGCATAGACATTTTCACAATATTTGTTCTTCCAATCCAGGAGCATGGAACATTTTTCCAATTCTTTGTGTCTTCCTCAATTTCTTTCATGAGTACTTTATAATTTTCTGAGTATAGATTTTTAGCCCCTTTGGTTAGGTTTATTCCTAGGCATCTTATAGTTTTGGGTGCAATTGTAAATGGGATTGACTCCTTAATTTCTCTTTCTTCTGTCTTGTTGTTTGTGTAGAGAAATGCAACTGATTTCTGTGCATTGATTTTTTATCCTGACACTTTACTAAATCCCTGTACAAGTTCTAACATTTTGGAGTGGAGTCTTATGGGTTTTCCACATATAGTATTAAATCATCTGCAAAGAGTGATAGATTGACTTCTTTTTTGCCGATTTGGATGCCTTTAATTTCTTTTTGTTGATTGATTGCTGAGGCTAGGACTCTAGTACTATGTTGAATAGCAGTGGTGATAATGGACATCCCTGCCATTTTCCTGACCTTAGCGGAAAAGTTTTCAGTTTTGTTCCATTGAGAATGATATTTGCGGTGGGTTTTTCATAGATGGCTTTGCTAATATTGAGGTATGTGGTCTCCTCCTACACTTTGAATAGTTTTGATCAGGAAGGGATGCTGTACTTTGTCAAATGCTTTTTCAGCATCTATTGAGAGTATCATGTGGTTCTTGTTCTTTCTTTTATTAATGTGTTGTATCACATTGATTGATTTGTGGATGTTGAATCATCCTCGCAGCCCTGGAATAAATCCCAGTTGGTCGTGGTGAATAATCCTTTTAATGTACTGTTGAATCCTATTGGCTAGTATTTTGGTGAGAATTTTCGCATCTGTGTTCATCAAGGATATTGGACTGTAATTCTCTTTTTTGATGAGATCCTTGTCTGGTTTTGGGATCAAGGTGATCCTGGCCTCATAAAATGAGTTTGGACGTTTTCCTTCCATTTCTATTTTTTGGAACAGTTTCAGGAGAATAGGAATTAATTATTCATTAAATGTTTGGTAGAATTCCCCTGAAAAGCCATCTGGCCCTGGTCTTTTGTTTGTCTGGAGATTTTTGATGAGTGTTTCAATCTCGTAACTGGTTATAGGTCTGTTCAGGTTTCCTATTTCATCCTGGTTCAGTTGTGGTAGTTTATATGTCTCTAGGAATGCATCCATTTCTTCCAGATTGTCAAATTTGTTGGAATAGAGTTGCTCATAGTATGTTCTTATAATCGTTTGTATATCTTTGTTGTTGGTTGTGATTTCTCCTCTTTCATTCATGATTTTATTTATTTGGTTCCTTTCTCTTTTCTTTTTGATAACTCTGGCTAGGGGTTTATTAATCTTATTAATTCTTTCAAAGAACCATCTCCTAGTTTCATTGATTTGTTCTATTGTGGGTTTTTTTTTTTTGGTTTCTATTTCATTGATTTCTGCTCTGATCTTTATGATGTCTCTTCTCCTGCGGTGTTTAGGCTCTCTTTCTTTTTCTGTCTCCAGCTCCTTTAGGTGTAGGGTTAGGTTGTGTATTTGAGACCTTTCTTGTTTCTTGAGAAGAGCTTGTAAAGCTATATATTTTCCTGTCAGGACTGCCTTTGCTGTGTCCCACAGATTTTGAACCATTGTGTTTTCATTATCATTTGTTTCCATGAATTTTTTCAGTTCTTTAGTTTACTGGTTGACCCATTCATTCTTTAGAAGGATGCTGTTTAGCCTCCATGCATTTGGGTTCTTTCCAAATTTCCTCTTGTGATTGAGTTCTAGCTTCAGAGCATTCTGGTCTGAAAATATGCAGGGAATGATCCCTATCTGTTGGTATCAGTTGAGACCTGATTTATGACCCAGGATGTGATCTGTTCTGGAGAATGTTCCATGTGAACTAGAGAAGAATGTGTATTCTGTTGTTTTGGGGTGAAATGTTCTGAATATATCTGTGATGTCCATCTGGTCCAGTGTGTCATTTAAGGCCTTTATTTCCTTGTTGATCTTGTGGTTGGATGATATGTCCATTTCAGTAAGTTGAATGTTAAAGTCCCCTACTTTTACTGTTTATTATTGTTGATGTCTTTCTTTTATTTTGTTATTAATTGGTTTATATAGTTGGCTGCTCCCACGTCAGGGGCATAGATATTTAAAACTGTTAGGTCTTCTTGTTGAGCAGACCCTTTGCGTAGGATATAGTGTCCTTCCTCATCTCTTATTATAGTCTTTGGCTTAAAGTCTAATTGATCTGATACAAGGATTGCCACCCCAGCTTTCTTCTGATGTCCGTTAGCATGGTAAATTGTTTTCCACCCCCTCACTTTAAAACTGGAGGTGTCTTCAGGTCTAAAATGAGTTTCTTGTAGGGAACATATTGATGGGTTTTGTTTTGTTATCCATTCTGATACCCCGTGTCTTTTGATTGGGGCATTTATCCCATTAACCTTCAGGGTAACTATTGAGAGATATGAATTTAGTGCCATTGTATTGCCTGTAAGGTGACTGTTACTGTATATTGTTTCTGTTCCTTTCTGATCTACTACTTTTAGGCTCTCTCTTTGCTTAGAGGACCCCTTTCAATATTTCCTGTATAGCTGGTTTGGTGTTTGCAAATTCTTTCAGTTTTTGTTTGTCCTGGAAGCTTTTTATCTCTCATTCTATTTTCAATAATAGCCTAGCTGGATATAGTATTCTTGGCTGCATGTTTTTCTTGTTCAGTGCTCTGAATATATCATCCCAGTACTTTCTGGCCTGCCAGGTCTCTGTGGAAAAGTCTGCTGCCAATCTAATATTATTACCATTTTATGTTAGACTTCTTGTCCCGGGCTGCTTTCAGGATTTTCTCTTTGTCGCTAAGACTTGTAAATTTTACTATTAGGTGACGAGGTGTGGACCTATTCTTGTTGATTTTGAGGGGGGGTTCTCTGCACCTCCTGGATTTTGATGCTTGTTTCCTTTTCCATACTGGGGAAATTCTCTACAATAATTCTCTCCACTATACCTTCTGCTCCCCTCTCTCTTTCTTCTTCTTCTGGAATTCCAATTATTCTAATGTTGATTCGTCTTATGGTTTCACTTATCTTTCGAATTCTCCCCTCGTGGCCCAGTAGCTGTTTGTCCCTCTTTTGCTCAGCTTCTTTATTCTCTGTCATTTGGTCTTCTATATCATTAATTCTTTCTTCTGCCTCATTTATCCAAGCACTAAGAGCCTCCATTTTTTAATTTTTTTTATTTTTTTTAAAGATTTTATTTATTTGACAGAAAGAAATCACAAGTAGGCAGAGAGGCAGGCAGAGAGAGAGGGAGAAGCAGGCTCCCGGCTGACCAGAGAGCCCGATGTGGGGCTCGATCCCAGGACCCCGAGACCATGACCTGAGCCGAAGGAAGAGGCTTTAACCCACTGTGCCACCCAGGTGCCCCGAGCCTCCATTTAAAAAAAAAATTTAATTTCTTTTCAGCGTAACAGAATTCATAGTTTTACACTACACCCACTGCTCCATGCAATGCGTGCCCTCCACAATACCCACCACCAGGCACCAGGTAATGAGATGCCACCAGTTTTATTTTTGTTTTTCAACATTTCCTTAGTGACTCGGGGTCTGTTCTGATTCCATACAAATTTTATGATTATTTGCTCCAGCTCTTTGAAAAATACCAGTGGAATTTTGATGGGAATGGCATTAAAAGTATAGATTGCTCTAGGTAATATAGACATTTTAACAATGTTTATTCTTCCAATCCAAGAACATGGAATGTTCTTCCATTTTTTTATGTATTTTTCAATTTCTTTCATGAGTGTTCTGTAGTTCCTCAAGTAGAGATCTTTTACCTCTTTGGTTAGATTTATTCCCAGGTATCTTATGGCTCTTGGTTCTATAGTAAATGGAATCCATTCTCTAATTTCCCTGTCTGTATTTTCATTGTTAGTGTATAAGAAAGCCACTGATTTCTGTACATTGACTTTGTATCCTGCCACGTTACTGAATTGCTGTATGAGTTCTAGTAGTTTGGAGTGGAGTCTTTTGGGTTTTCTATATGAAGTATCATGTCATCTGCGAAGAGAGAGAGTTTGACTTCTTCCTTGCCAATTTGGATACATTTTATTTCTCTTTGTTGTCGGATTGCTGTTGCTAGGACTTCTAATACTATGTTGAACAAGAGTTGTGAGAGTGGTCATCGTTGTCGTGTTCCTGATCTCAACGGGAAGGCTGTGAGCTTCCTCCCATTGAGGATGATGATTGCTGTGGGTCTTTCATAGATAGATTTTATGAAGTTCACGAATGTTACCTCTATCCCTATACTTTGACGTGTTTTAATCAGGAATGGATGCTGGATTTTGTCAGATGCTTTTTCTGCATCAATTGAGAGGACCATGTGGTTCTTTTCTCTTCTCTTATTGATTTGTTCTATCCCTTGATTGACTTGCGAATGTTGAACCACCCTTGTAAGCCAGGGATGAATCCCACCTGGTCATGGTGGATGATCTTTTCAATGTGCTGTTGGATCCTGTTTGCTAGGATCTTGTTGAGAATCTTAGCATCCATATTCGTCAGTGATATTGGTCTGAAGTTCTCCTTTTTGGTGTGGCCTTTGCCTGGCTTGGGGATCAAGGTAATACTGGCTTCAAAAAAGAGTCTGGAAGTTTTCCTTCTGCTTCAATTTTTTGAAACAGCTTCAGGAGAATAGTTGTTATTTCTTCTTTGAAAGTTTGGTAGAATTCCCCGGGGAATTCACGACCTGAATCCATCAGGTCGTGAGCTCTTGTTTTTTGGGAGGTTTTTGATCACTGCTTCAATCTCGTTACTATATATCGATAAATTTAGGTTGTCAATTTCTTCCTGGTTCAATTTTGGGAGTTTATATTTTTCCAGGATGCATCCATTTCATCTATATTGCTTAACTTATGGGCGTATAACTGTTGATAAAAGCTTCTGATGATTGGTTCTACTCCCTTGGTGTTAGTTGTGATCTCTCCCTTTTCATTCATAATTTCATTAATTTGAGCTTTTGCTCTTTTCTTTTGGATTAGTGTAGCCAATGGTTTATCAATCTTATTGATTCTTTCAAAAACCAGCTTCTAGTTTCATTGATACGTTCTACTGTATCACTAGTTTCTACCTCATTCATCTCTGCTCTAACCTTGATTATTTCCCTTCTTGTGGGTGAAGTTGGTTTAATTTGTTGTTGATTCTCCAGTTCTTTAAGGTGTATTCTGGATTTTTCAATTTTTTTGAGGGGGGCTTGGATGGCTATGTATTTCCCCCTTAGGACCGTCTTTGCTGTATCCCATAGGTTTTGGACCGACGTGTCTCCATTTTCATTGGTTTCCATGAAATGTTTAAGTTCTTCTTTGATCTCCTGGTCGATCCACGCATTCTTAAGCAAGGTGGTCTTTAGCTTCCAGGTGTTTGAAAACCTTCCAAACTTTTCCTCGTGGTTGAGCTCCAGTTTCAAAGCATTGTGATCTGAGAATATTCAGGGAATAATCTCAATCTTTTGGTATCGGTTGGGTCCTGATTTGTGACCCAGTATGTGCTCTATTCTGGAAAAGGTTCCATGTGCACTTGAGAAGAATGAGTATTCTGTTGTTTTAGGGTGGAATGTTGTGTATATATCTATGAGGTCCATCTGTTCCAATGTGTCATTCAATGTTTTTTTTTTT
>PISX010030484.1:0-18635 GCA_004024625.1 Mellivora capensis | reverse complement strand
AGTGAAACCATATGATAATTGACTCTCTCTGCTTGACTTATTTCACTCAGCATAATCTCTTCCAGTCCCGTCCATGTTGCTACAAAAGTCTGGTATTCATCCTTTCTGATGGAGGCATAATACTCCATAGTGTATATGGACCACATCTTCTTTATCCATTCGTCTGTTGAAAGGCATCTTGGTTCTTTCCACAGTTTGGTGGCCGTGGACATTGCTGCTATAAACATTGGGATACAGATGGCCCTTCTTTTCACTACATCTGTATCTTTGGGGTAAATACCTAGTAGCGCAATTGCATGGTCATAGGGAAGCTCTATTTTTAACTTCTTGAGGAACCTCCACACTGTTCTCCAGAGTGGCTGGGAAAATTGGACAGCTATATGTAGAAGAATGAAATTTGACCATTCTCTTACACCGTATACAAAGATAAACTCGAAATGGATAAAGGACCTCAATGTGAGACAGGAATCCATCAGAATCCTAGAGGAGAACATAGGCAGTAACCTCTTTGATATCAGCCACAGCAATTTCTTTCAAGATATGTCACCAAAGGCAAAGGAAACAAAAGCAAAAATTTACTTTTGGGACTTCATCAAGATCAAAAGCTTCTGCACAGCAAAGGAGACAGTCAACAAAACAAAGAGGCAACCCACAGAATGGGAGAAGATATTTGCAAATGACAGTACAGACAAAAGGTTGATATCCAGGACCTATAAAGAACTTCTCAATCTCAACACATGCAAAACAGATAATCACATCAAAAAATGGGCAGAAGATATGAATAGACACTTCTCCAATGAAGCCATACAAATGGCTATCAGACACATGAAAAAATGTTCATCATCACTAGCCATCAGGGAGATTCAAATTAAAACCACATTGAGATACCACCTCACGCCAGTTAGAATGGGCAAGATCAGCAAGACAGGAAACAACGTGTGTTGGAGAGGATGTGGAGAAAGGGGAACCCTCTTACACTGTTGGTGGGAATGCAAATTGGTGCAGTGGCTTTCTTATACACTAACAATGAAAATACAGAAAGGGAATTTAGAGAATCTATTTCATTTACTATAGCACCAAGAACCATAAAATACCTGGGAATAAACCTAACCAAAGAGGTGAAGCATCTGTACTCAAGGAACTACAGAACACTCATGAAAGAAATTGAAGAAGACATAAAGAGATGGAAGACCATTCCATTTTCTTGGATTGGAAGAATAAACATTGTTAAAATGTCTATACTGCCTAGAGCAATCTGTACTTTTAATGCCATTCCGATCAAAATTCCACCGGTATTTTTCAAAGAGCTGGAGCAAATAATCCTAAAATTTGTATGGAATCAGAAGAGACTGAATTGCTAAGGAAATGTTGAAAAACAAAAATAAAACTGAGGGCATCACGTTACCTGATTTCAAGCTTTACTACAATGCTGTGATCACCAAGACAGCATGGTACTGGCATACAAACAGATACATAGACCAGTGGATCAGAGTAGAGAGACATGATATGGACCCTCAACTCTAGGGTCAAATAATCTTTGACAAAGCATGGAAATATATACAGTGGAAAAAAGACAGTCTCTTCATTAAATGGTGCTGGAAAAATTGGATAGCTATATGTAGAAGAATGAAACTCGACCATTCTCTTACACCGTACACAAAGATAAACTCGAAGTGGATAAAGGACCTCAATGTGAGACAGGAATCTACCAGAATCCTAGAGAAGAACATAGGCAGTAGCCTCTTTATATCAGCCACAGCGACTTCTTTCAAGATATGTCTCCAAAGGCAAAGTAAACAAAGGTGAAAATGAACTTTTGGGACTTCATCAAGATCAAAATCTTCTGCACAGCAAAGGAAACAGTCAACAAAACAAAGAGGCAACCCACGGAATGGGAGATGATATTTGCAAATGGCAGTACAGACAAAGGGCTGATATCCAGGATCTATAAAGAACTTCTCAAACTCAAAACGCACAAAACAGATAATCATATCAAAAAATGGGCAGACTGTGGAAAGAACCAAGATGCCCTTCAATGGATGAATGGGTAAGGAAGGTGTGATCCATATACACTATGGAGAATTATGCCTCCATCAGAAAGGATGAATATCTAACTTTTGTAGCAACATGGATGGGACTGGAAGAGAATATGCTGAATGAAATAAGTCAAGCAGATAGATTAAATTATTATGTGGTTTCACTTATTTGTGGAGCATAACAAATAACATGGAGGACATGGGGAAATGGAGAGGAGAAGGGAGTTGAGGGAAATTGGAAGGGGAGGTGAACCATGAGAGACTATGGACTCTGAAAAACAACCTGAAGAGTTTTGAAGGTTTGAGGGGTGGGAAGTTAGGGGAGTCTGGTGGTGGGTATTAGGGAGGGCACATATTGCATGGAGAACTGGGTGTGGTCCAAACAATGAATACTGTTACGCTGAAATGAAATTTTAAAAAATCAAAATATAAAAAAAAGAAGCATTATTAAAACCAGAAAAAAATGAAAAAAAATGGGCAGAAGACATGAAGAGACACTTCTCCAATGAAGACATACAAATGGCTATCAGACACATGAAAAAATGTTCATCATTACTAGCCATCAGGGAGATTCAAATTAAAACCACATTGTGATACCACCTCACACCAGTTAGAATGGCCAAAATTAGCAAGACAGGAAACAACGTGTGTTGGGGAGGATGTGGAGAAAGAGGAACCTTCTTACACTGTTGGTAGGAATACAAGTTGGTGCAGCCACTTTGGAAAACAGCGTGGAGATTCCTTAAGAAATTAAAAACAGAGCTTCCCTATGACCCTGCAATTGCACTACTGGGTATTTACCCCAAAGATACAGATGTGGTGAAAAGAAGGGCCATCTGTACCACAATGTTTATAGCAGCAATGGCCACGGTCATCAAACTGTGAAAAGAACTAAGATGCCCTTCAACGGACGAATGGATAAGGAAGATGTGGTCTATGTACACTATGTAGTATTATGCCTCCATGAGAAAGGATGAATACCCAACTTTTGTAGCAACATGGGTGGGACTGGAAGCGATTATGCTGAGTGAAACAAGTCAAGCAGATAGATTCAATTATCATATGGTTTCACTTATTTGCGGAGCAAAACAAATAACACGGAGGACATGGGGAGATGGAGAGGAGAAGGGAGTTGAGCGAAATTGGGGGGGAGATGAACCATGAGAGACATCGACTCTGAAAAACAACCTGAGGGTTTTGAAAGGGTGGGGGTTGGGAGGTTGTGGGAGCCAGGTGGTGGGTATTATGGAGGGCGCACTTTGCATGGAGCACTGGGTGTGGTGCAAAAACTATGAATCTGTTACGCTGAAAAGAATTTAAAAAAATGCCAAAAAGTGATATATATACGGAGTGGAATATTATTCAGTCATAAAAAGGAATAAAATCTGAATGGAGCTAGAGAGTATTATGCTAAGTGAAATAAGCCAATCAGAGAAAGACAAATACTATATGATTTCACTCATATGTGGAATTTAAGAAACAAAACAAATGAGTGGAAGGGAAAAAAAAAGAGAGTGAGGAGAGAGAAACATCAAGAAACAGATTTTTAACTATAGAGAACAACCCAATAAGTACCATAGGGGAGGTGGGTAGAGAGAAAGGTTAAATAGGTGATGGGAATTGAGGAGTGCACTTGTCATGATGAGCACTGGATGTTGTACAGAAGTGTTGAATCACTAAATTTTACACCTGAAACTAATATTATGCTGTATGATAACTGGAATTTAAACACAAACTTAAAAATTAAATGTCTAATGCACAAAATAAACTTATCCAGTTCTTGTCATGTTTGTCCTCCCTACACTCTGCCAATATTTATTAAATCCTTATGTGTGAAGGGAGTTGAGGGAATTTGGTGGTGGGGGGGGAGATGAACCATGAGAGACTATGGACTCTGAAAAACAACCTGAGGGTTTTGAAGGGATGGGGGGTGGGAGGTTGGGGGGCCTGGTGGTGGGTATTATGGAGGGCACACATTGCATGGAGCACTGGGTGTGGTGTAAAACTATGAATTCTGTTACACTGAAAAGAAATGAAATTTTTTAAAAATTTTGAAAAAAAAATCCTTATGTGTGGGTCACTATATAAAGGAAATATAGGTAATGAGTCATATGTAAAGGAAATATAGCCCTTATCTTTACTGAGCTTAATGTGCATTAGGGAAGAGTTTATGTTTCACAAATTTATAGAGGTATTCATTCATGTATATGCAAATGCAACTATGTTTAGATGGTAACCTAGAACAGGCTCAATTAAAAGGAAGGGACATCCTTACCCTTTAGGAACTTAGGATAAATCAGGAAGTAATGGAGCCTCTATAACACTAGACACTTTATTATTTAGTGTCCCAGCAATTGAAGAGCACTTACTTTGTGAGGGATGTTTTGCTCAGTTCCTGAGAAACTGATGTTCAATACACAGTCTTTCCTTCTGGGTGACCACATTCCAGTGGGACAGGAATGCCAGCTGGCAAGGGCAGCAGTGCTCTTCTTAGTTAGAGCTCAGGAACATGCTTCAGCTTCCACTGAACCCATGTGTGGGGCAGGTTACACACTATGAGGAGTGGCAGGAGTTACCCATGAACTATATAATGCAGACCACATTCATCCCAATGCAGCAACCATTGGAGCCAGGCTTCACTCTCCTTTTCCACTTCTCAAGACTTAGAATACCTGCCCCAATGCTCAAAAGATGGATCCCACCCAACCTGGTGTTCTTGGGGTTCAAATGATCTACATCCTGTACAGGGGCTTGCCCTCCCTTCCACTGATGCAGGATCCAACATTCCTATGTATGAACTCAACTAATTACAATTTGGAGTCTTTCTTCAACTGTACAGTTTTGTTTGCCTGAAAAAACAAAACTACCTCCTGGTCTGACAGAGGCCAGAACATATTAGGTTTTTCTAGCCCTGAGAACAAGATCCACTTGTTCAGATCAAATTTTTGCCACAGTAGAATTCCCTGTCAACTTTATCTACTCATTATATCCCTTCCAGTTCATTGCACACCTCTTCTTCTGGATCCCCACATCTATCTGCCTGATCTATCATCGATAGAATGTGATTCTTTACAGAGACTGAACACCCAGTATGAGGGAGGCCACTGTGGATGCTTCACGGAATGCTTGCCCTCTTTTTAATGAACCCAGCTTCATAATATTTAATAAGATTACTATCTTGCTGTACAGAAGTCTTGTCAACATGGAAAAAATAGTCTTTGCTAACAGCATGAAATGTCTCAGATAACCAACATGAAGAATGCCATGTAACAAAGGCACAAAATAACAAAATAATCAGTTTTTCCACTCAGATGCCTTCTAATATTGCTGACACTTTTATAAAAGCAACAACATCCATAATAAATAATGCAGAGACTTGGAATACCCTGATCTCTCTGTCAGCAGCCAGGGCTGAATTGTAGGGTAAAAATATTTCATTTGGGATACTCTGTACACAGCTATATGTTTTTCAAAATTTTTATAGCTTGGAGGACTCCATGAATATAAGAAGTCCTCTGTCCTCTTACAGACTGAGGACATCAAAGTATATGTAAAAAGGCAAGTCTGATGATGCTTTTATTCCCTTTATTGCAGGGGCAACATTTGTGCCACTATAGTTAAAGATATGCTGGCAGTTTTATTACAAACCACTTCTGCAGGAGTTTATAAGTTGGCCACAAAAAAAAAGTTCCTTTGCAATGAAACTTGTGCTAAGATACATATTTTAAATTGTATGTTTTGATGTAGCCATTTTAAAAGTGATAGCATTTTGTGATCCTAAAAACTATTTGGTTCATTAGATTACACTGTTTCACTGTTCAAAGCCATCTTCTCCTTTGCAAAAAAAAAAAAAAAAAGAAAATGAGGAGTGAAATAGCAAATGCAATCCTTCCAGTGTCTCCACACAGAGAAAGTCACTCTCAGAAAACAAACAAACAAACAAAAAAACCTGAATCTTAGCACTGAGAGAGATCAGAAATATTCATATCATTCATTTCTTTGCTCTTGATTGGAAAAAAATATTACTTGGTCAAGTGAGGTAAAAATCTAGTTTTAAATCCTTCAGAGAGAGAGAGAGAGAGAGAGAGAGAGAAGGAAAAAAAAAAAACAACTTTACCCATTTCCTGTCACAAGTTCCAAGTACTTTCACACTTACTCTCAAGAAATAATTCATCTCCTATTTAAACTTTGCCCATATCATGGTTTTCTGGGCCCCACTTCATCATCCAGTCAAGGAGGATATTCCCAGCACTTACTCTGAAATACCCAGTGCTCACTACCAGCTGGTACTTTCAGCCTTCCAAATGGATGGATGGATGGATGGATGGATGGATAAACAGGTGGGTAGGTAAAAGGATGGATGATGGATGGATAGATGAATGCAACATTCACAAACAGGGACTTTGAAGAAAGGCAGACAACTTGACTTCAGGCAAGTCAATATTCACCTCTGTGTGCTTAACACACACCCTGCTTCAGGAGGCACAGTTTATAATTCCCACATCACAGACTAGCTTTGCCAATTCAACAAGATAATGCATGCATGGGAAACACTAACACTCAGCTTGTCTCATCCCAGGCACTCAGGGCCTGTGGGCTGTTGTTGGTTGATTACCACCATTATTGCTATTATGATGAATATGTTACATTCTACTTTTCTCTGACCAACAACCTTTCCTAGACTTCAACACTTCTATGCAAAACATCTTGGCATTTTTGTCCAGCAAAACCATTATCATTTCTGGTGATTTCATTTACTTTTCAAAACTTATCCCTAAACTCTCCTTAAACACCCAAGTTCTGCATTTCTCTCTTCCCTCAGGTAGATCAGTCCTTAATGAGTGAAGCTTTAGTTCCCAGCAGTCCTCCTTGGTGGGGTGCTAAGTCACCACTTTCCTGGGAAAATCCATGAGTCAGCAACAAATTAAACAACTTTAACTGGGTGTTTGATGGGTACAAAGCCTGAGCTTAGGTCTAGGCCCTCAGGCCTATTTAGACTTCCCATGACCAATCCAGAAAGCAAGGATGAAGCAAACTACATTTAGTTTTTGGAAGTCAGGTTGAAAGACAAGGCATGTTTTTGCTAGATGGGTTTTCCCAGTCATAGTTATTACCACACTTGGTTTGGAAAGGTGTTATTTCTTCTAAGAACTCCCTGCTTCCTAGTTCACCTATGATATAATGTAAGATGTTTATCTATTTCAGCCTTTATTTAGAACATGTCTGTGGGATAGATTCCAAATATATCAGAAGGGGACTTTTAGGATGTATCTCCACTGAGAAAGTAAGACTTTTAAAAATTTGATCAAACATGGACAGACTTCTAAATTATTCAGTGTAAGAGAAAGGGCTATGGCAAATTTGACTTTAAAAGCCATCCTTCTCTAATTCCAAGCACATAGTATCTAATCATTTTGATCAGTGAATCAGAGAAAAAATGGAAAACTATTTCTACCTCAGTTCTATGAAAATGATTTCAAGTCCAAATAGTTCATTTCATTAATTTCATACTTACTTTATTTTATCCCAACTGAAAGCCCCGGATTCTAACCCCTTGGCAGCTCTGTACTCTTCTATATCTGTGTCTACCATGAAGCCATTATTGAAAGTCCCATTTCCTAGCAAAGCAGATAAATAGCATTCTGATGACCATCTTGAACCTGGGCCAGCAGGTGAGGCCAGCTGGGACCATTAGCCCAAGGCCCTGGCTTCATTTGTGCCTAAATCCTGCAAAGACAAGCTCAAGTCCTTCCCACCTCTGAAACCAAACCTGCAAAAAAATGGGAAGACAGAACTGCCAGTTTACTCTAACCTCTATGGATCTGTGAAACTTCTCTGTGGGGGCCCAAGCTTGTTTCACTAGTCCCAGTATACAGATAATTTGCATTTCTACATGATGCTTGGTCATCCTATAATGGGACACATGAGTGCACATGACAAAACAATGGGGATCAGACTTGTGGACTTCATGCAAAAGTGAAATAGATTTCTCTACCACTAGAGATTTTGAGTCATCTTCTCTGCTTAAAAATAGTGTTATATAGATTCGTTAGCTGTGACAAAAGTACCATGGCAGTGTAAGATGTGAACAGTAGGGGGAACTTGGGTGAGGTATATAGAAACTGTGGTATCTTTGCACATTTTTTGTAAATCTAAAAATATTCTAAAATGTTCTTAAAAGTTTATTTTAAAAATAGTCTTAATCTATTTTCTCTCAGGGTTTTTAATATATAGTTTTTTACTTACCAAACTTTGAATAATGTTGCATATATAATTTTGAGTCCTATACTAACATTATCATTTTCATGTTGTTATGAACTATTTGCAAACATTTTTAATGGCTTGATCATAATTAAACAGATGTATAATAGTTTAATTACACATTTCCCTACGTTCAACACTTAAAAAGAAAAACACTAGCAATGATTCCTGGAAGACCTTTGGTTATATAGAGAGCCACAATGTGCCAGAATCTTCTATTTCCTTCCTTGCTACAGCTTTGAGGTGCATGACATTTCTGGATTGGATATTTGACTAAATTTGTCCTGGCTTTTGTTGTTGAGGTTAATTTCTTCCTAATGTTTGGAGGAGAGATTCTGTGATCTGGCTTCCCTCTAACAATAGTACTCAGAAATTTTGACCTATCACATAAACCAGGCAGTTTTTACAACTCCAGTATTATCTCAGTTAAGTCCAGACATGGTCTGCATTATCTCCTAATACAGTGAACCTGGAACTTGACATCAGTCTCCCACGGGCAGCTGAGAAAGGGCCAAGGCTCTGCTGAGAGATGCACTTGACACCAAAGACTCTGGCCAGGTTATCTGCATGGCTCTTACAAATGGCTCTTGCATGCAAGGTTGCTGCTCACTGAGGTTTTGGCTACCACCCACTGCAAGCAGAAGATAAAACTAGTCTTGCAATCCCTGGCAAACAGGACAAAAAGTAAAAACAACCACTGGCTGGATTCAGACCACAGGACTGCTGCCACTGGATTTTGCTTGGCATCAAGAAAGGCCATAACACGTCACAGGGAATATAGGTGATATGTATCAGCCAGGAGACAGAAAATTCCAGTAATATGACACCTTCTCTCTTGCTAAGATACCTCCACAAAATTGTTTGGTCATTTGCGTGGTGGAAAAAAATCCCCTTTCCCCTTCCAAGATAAGTGTGCTGTCCTGAGTATTTAAAATAACCAGTGCCAATTTTGCGCTTATTTATTTATTTATTTATTTATTTATTTATAAGGTTTCTATTTATTTATTTGACAGACAGAGATCACAAGTAGGCAGAGAGGCAGGCAGAGAGAGAGGAAGGGAAGCAGGCTCCCTGCTGAGCAGAGAGCCCGATGCTGGGCTCCACTGAGATCATGACCTGAGCTGAAGGCAGAGGCTTTAACCCAGGTGCCCCAGTTTTGCTTTTATAACAGGCCTGGCAAGTGCTCTGCCCAGTGTTAGGTGCAATTTTTGTGTAATAAAAATTATAATACCAAACTCCACTTAAAAGCCCATTTTGTGTTCTGCCGATGACTGACTCAACAGAGTCATGAGATTTACCTCCTTAATTAGCTGACCCCCCCAGTTCATACCCATCCTCATTGCCCTCAAAATGTTTCATATGTGTAATACCAGTGAACTTTATTTCCTGATGCTCATTTTTTCCCCTGGCCACTCCAAATGTGTACAAGATAGAGATTGTTTCCCATTCGGACTTATAATGTACTGTAACTGTTACCTGACAAAAGTCTTTCAAGTGGAATTGCTCTTGTTACTGCTGTAATAAAATCCATCAAGAAGATGAAAAGCCAACCATTATGGGCTCATCTCCTTTTCTTCTTATGTGAGATTTTCACACATAGAAAGTTTTACAGCATATTAACATTGTTAATATTATCCCAGGTTTGCAATTTCAGTAGCCAGGAAAGCTCTGAAACCCTGGGTGAAGAGTCCCAAAGCTGAAGCTGAGCTCCTCCCCATGCCAGGTCCCCTGTCTCCCAGAGGCCACAGTGTGGTGGCCCTGCAGGATCGTCTGTTTTCTTCAGGGCATTGTAGACAACACTGAAGTCCTACTAGGAACCAAGGTATTTCACGGTGTTCTTGAGCCTACACAGGGGTGTCTGAGGATGGAGAGGGAGTAATATGCCAAAGGGAGGGCTGGGAAGCTTTTGGACAAGGATATTGGAACAAACTTCAACTTATGTATTATTGATTTGGAGTAATTGATATTATCACTGTGTTAAGAAGGATTCTGTGCTTCATCTTTGCTCAGCAGAAAAAAGCCATGTGTGTCATAGAAGCAAGGATGACGGGGGGGAGAGTCAAGGCACACAGCTTCTCATCCCTGAATTGCCTTTCCTGATCCAGGAAGGCAGACCGAACATTTCCTACTCTGTACTCACATGAAAACAGAAAAAACAAAAACAAAAACAAAAACAAAACAAAACAAAAAAAGTGACCAGAGAGAGAACAATGAGCCTGTTCCTATGCAATAGGACCTATGCGAGGACACAAGTGTGATTAAAGGGCACGATTGTCTCAAACGATGCCAAAACACAGCCAAATATGCCTTCCAGGGGGAAGAGAAGCCCTGGGATGGGAGCTAGAAACCTGAATTCTCATTCTCTCATCTTTTCATTTTATCCAGCAACAGCTTTGTGAGCATGCAATGTGCCAGACATGAATGTAGACAACAAGATAGGGTCCTGGCTTCAAAAAATAACTGGGCTTATTTTATTTTCATTCTTCTTACCACCCAACCATCCACATTTTCACTTAGATGCCTCAGGAGGAAATCTAGGCATCTTTACCCTCTCAGCAGAAACAAATCATGGACCAGCATGGGTCAGACACTAGGCCAGGAGTGGTAGACCCAGAGGGCAGCAGGCAACATCCTAACCTTCCAGGACTTAGAGTGGGAAGGTGAGGAGGTGCTCCCAGAGGCATTGGTAGTAATACATAGTGAGACACCAAAATGGGAGCACTCTTGCTTGGGGACAGGTTGGGGATGGTGTTCAAGAATGGCTTGTCAAACTGAATTGTAACAGGGAGAATCAGTACTCTCCAGGTAGAAAGGACATTTTCAGTGGGAAAAGAGGTTTAAGCAAAGGTCCAGAGGTAAAGAATATATCAGGCATGTGCCATATTGCACCTAGTTTCATTCCAGCTTACTGCTGGTTATATGCTGCAATGAGATCAGAGGAGAGCCTGGAGAGGTAGGAAGGGTCAGATCTGCAGGCACCTTGCCCCTTGCTCCAAGTGTGTGACTTCAGCTTTAATGGAAGAGTGCAGTCACATCCTGACTTAGAATGCATCCTTAATCACAGCATGGAAGAATCAGGACTGGATTCTTCTCCAGGCTGCTATAATATAATTTTATATATATTTATTTTATATATATTGTAATTTATAATATAATCCAGACTGCTATAATATAAAATAATCCTACCTAGATTCTTCAGAAGAATCTCCAGGCTGTTGGCACTGGAAACAGACAGAGCAAGATTATCCATGGCTACAGCCCAGAATGGGCAGCATGAGGGCCACATTCCAGTGTGTGGCACAGTGCCTGGCACATAGCAATTGTTTTTGAGTAGATGGACTAATGAAGAAGAAGTGGGTCCATGAGGTGACACTGGCAATCAGGAACAGACAATGACCCTATCACTCTAATCAACTGGAAGGATTTGCTGGGGATAGAAGAGCCATTAAGGAAACCTCCCCTCCCTAAGCTTCTCTTTCTTCTTTGTGGAATAATAATGGAGGTCTAAATGTTTTCTATTGTTCCCTCAGATCCAATGTCCTGTCACTTGCTAACCAAGACACTGGTTGTCTGCTTGAATTAGATATTATTTGGCTGACAACAACTTGCACACACTGGACACATAGAAATAAGCTCTCTAAGTCAAAATGTCTCAAACTACATCCATAAGAGCTACACAGATGATGGGGGCCCACAGCAAAGCAAGTGTGAGGTGTCCTGGAGAACATGCCTGTCTGACAGTGCTAATTGTCCACACTTCCAGGAGCACTGCTCCAAATGGCAGAATCCCAGGGACTGAGGTAAGCTGGAAGAGGAAGAGGCTGAGGAAAGTTGGGTGATTTCTACCCTTAGGCTTAAACTTTCAAAGTTGGGATCCTTCAAGTCCTATGAACTTCAGGCAAGAGCCAGAGCTTAGATAGCAGGAGGAGGAAATCTTCTGAGTTGAAGATCTTATTCTCTTTTCTGTGTCTGAGTTTTGTTAAGTCCTTGTCCACTTTTCTTTAGGGATAAGTGGTAAAACCCTTAAAGCGTGATGAATCTATGTGTTTAGCTCAGGGGAAAAGAGGAAATTGGGGATACTGATACCCGGGTTCTGAATAGAGAAATCATTTTCTTGAGGATCCTTGCATCTTGCAGGAGAGGGTAGTGAGGCCACAGGATGGGGTCAGGGACCAACACCAGAGCTACTGTGAGTTAATCTGAGGAAAAGAAACTCCAGGTGGGGGTTCCTAATGTTGGACTTTCTAAGGGCGGTTGGCGGGGCGGGGGTGGTGGGCGTTGTGCTTTCCAAGGCCCCTAGTACAAACCTTGAAGAGCAGGGAGTTCATGTATGAACAACTTCTCCTCAATGCTAACATTATTACTTGAAATCCTTCATCTGGTATTTTAAAATTTACTCTCTTCTTCAGTATATGTACCCTTACACAAGGACACTTACCATCATGATGGCCCTTACAATGTCTCTTTGAGGTGGGAATTTTCACACCCCATTTCAAAGGTGGGAGGGTTAGTCTATTAGATAAAGATGTGGTTTGAAGGCTGGCCTCCCTCACAAGCTCCCATTACTGACAATAGGGACATCCACACAGAAGCAGGCAGTAGGAAAGGACAATCCAGGTACACAGGAGAGCAGATTCAATCTCTAGCTCCAAGGAATAAGAATTTTGCCCAATACAATTGTCAGATCCTCTGGGGAAATGATCTTAGAGGTTCCAACCTCAAAAATCACAGCTGCCCAGCCCTTGCTTATAGCTGCCTATCATTCTATAGCAGGCCTCAGGGCGCCTTCTAAGTAGTGGTTTGTTCATTGCTCTTTGCCTGACACTTGATCCAGTATAATTATTAATGGCACATACTTTTATGCTAAAAATTCCTGGTTTGGAGATAAATTATAGGTTTATCCTGCTCAAAAGGAAGGAAGGCTCCAGTCCACCTTCCTGCTTTCACAAGACCTAGATTCTTGCTGATGGGCTTGCCTCCTAGAAGCTGCGACTCCTCTCTCCATGACGCGTGGGTTCACACTTTACCAGTGTCCACACCAGAAACAGGAATACCTTGTCTACCCTGGCCTTTAGATGTACAGGTTGTGTTCTAATGGGTCCCATTTCTCTGTCAGCCTAAAACAACCCCCCCACTCTTCACCTGGCTAGGTGTCCTTGGAGGTCCTTATCCTCAACTCTATCCCCCTAACTCCACGCTTGTCATTGTTGGGATCAGGACTCCCTCACTATGAACTCAGAGTCTCCCTTTCATGGGACCCATCCCTGCTGGATATAATGCATGTATGGAGGGACCTAATGCTTCGCTCATTAAATCTCACCCAAAGTCTGGCACACGGTGAAAGAAAAGCAAAGGTCTGTTGATGGATGAATGAATGAATATCTCTTTGTGACTTCTGTTCTTTGAAAGGTTGGAGCGAATTTTTCCCTTCTTTTTGTCCCCAGCACCCACACAAGCACCTAAGACAGAGTATGCAGCCAAAACTGCTGAATTGCCCAACACCTGAACCTGAGCCAGGAACTGCTATTTGCATCTCAAGCCCATCTCGGGCAGAAACTTCTTCTTTGAGTCAGAATCATCTTGGTGTAATGAGTAGAACATCACTCAGCATTAGCAGTCAGAAAACCAAGGCTGAAGAATTTTCTCTACTATTTGGGAGCTGTGCGGCTTAGGAAAAATCATTTACACTTTCTAGACCTCAGCTGTAAAAAGGGAGGAAAATATTACTTGATCTACTCCCAGATGACATAAAGAATCAAACTATCCCCCAGCCCACCCATACCGCCCTGCCAAATCTTCTGTGCTTCCTGTTGCTCACCAGATAGTTGGACACAAAGGATAAGGCACAGACGGGATCTACAGGTCCCAGCTCTTCACCCTTGCTCTCAGCTCACATGGCTCCAGCCTAGGGGCCTCTGCTCTTTCTTATTGGAAACAAGCCCCATCTGTTGTCCTGCATGCTGTTGTCCGCCACCGAGGTGAATTTTCTCTGTATGCTCTTCACACCTGTAAGTGATTCACTCCCACATCACACATGGCTAGCCCTGTACCTCTCCTTTAGTGTGTGCTTTGGGGAGACTGTCATGGAGCCATGTGTAGGTGAACAGGTGCCATAACCCCATAATGCAGAGGACTCTGGGCATTATGGATGTTCAATAAGTCCTTGCTGACTGAAGTCTCCAGTTGAGTTCCTTGTTCGAGTTCATCTTCTCTAACCCCCTAATCAACAACAATGAGGTTCAGAGTGGCAGTCTACCACCTGCGAACAGAGATGGGGCAGGACTAACCCTCAGTCACATGCAAGTCCCAGGCAGGGTGGGGCCCCACCCAGGCCTCCCCACACTCCAGCCTCTTTTAAATTCACCACAGGGCTTTTTGTTCTCTTAAAAAAATAGGAAAAAGAAATAGTTGATCAAAGCCCTCTGAACAATTACTTTTTTTTTAAATTTCTTTTCAGTGTAACAGAATTCATTGTTTATGCAGCACACCCAGTGCTCCATGCAATACGTGCCCTCCATAATACCCACCACCTGGTTCTCCCAACCTCAACAATTACTTTTATTATAGCTTTATAACTCTTCATGAGACACTGCTTTTTTTTTCTCTCATTTGACTTCTAGTTCAATTTCTTAAATGGATTATTTATTAGGAAAAAAATAAACATTGCACAACAGGTTGTGTAATGGGTCCCATTTAAGCTGTAAAGAAGCACCATGATTTACAACAAGAATCACTTTGAGCAGCACTAGCTTCCTTGAGCAATAGCTACCCAACACTCACAGTGAAGGAGGACATGAGAAAGTCAGCTGAGTGTCCCTGGACCCCTGACAGCATGCCTGAGAGCACTGTGCCTGGTGGTGTGAGGGACTACCATCATGCACAGAGCATGCTTCATTTACAGATAGTGAAACTGAGGCTGAGAGAGGGTTGGGAATGCCCAAGGTCACAGAAGGTAAGCACAGACCCATATTCTCATGTGTTCTCCATGGTATTTGGGGCCAGTGAGTGACATGAGGCAGGGAGCCCAGCTGCCAGCAGGTTACTGCCTTCAGAAAGGAGGGAGATGAAGGCACAGACAAGCTTCAGGTGGCTGGAAATGTCAATCTCTTCAACTGTGTTTGAACCAGGTTGTCATGTTCTTGTCCACCCCCAGACACCAGTGGGGAAAGTGTTGCCAGGGATTTTGGACTAGGAAGGAAGTACTTAAAATTCAGGGTGATTTACTTATAGTTCCTGAGAGGGAATCATCCCACAGATGGGGATGGAAAGTTAGACATTCCAGGGCCTGGCTTGGGCCTCTCCTGGGATGTTTGTCACAGACACAGATGGACTGGTCTGTGACCCTGGCCCCATATAAGGTCTCCCTGGCACCTTGCGTTTGCATTTCCAACATTTTCCTGAGCACCGTTGAGTGTCTGCTCAACCAAGCTACTATGTAAAAGGAACTTGAGCTCCTCTCAGGCACAATGAAGACTGACAGAAAAGGGAAAGACAGAAGCAATGATTTCAGAGACAAACCTGAGTGGGCCCTGTGTCACAGGGATTAAGGCCATTCTCTGCTCCTTTCCTCATCACCTTCTTTATGCTTTTCATAAGCCAGATCTCCCTGATGATAGGAACTGCCTGGTTCTTATCAAATGGTAGAACTTCTTCCAGACAGAGCAAATCAGAACTTCCAGGAGAGTGGCCCACATGCTTAACAAGGACTCTAATAATCAGAAAGCTGGCTCACATCCCAGGCCCTGACTAGGCTATGCACCTTTGGGTAGAAACAGATGTGAAATGGATGTCATTACGTTCAGGTGTGAATATGGCTCTCCTTCCTCCCTGCCTCTCTTCAGCAGGAACTCTAAGGGTCAGAAGCCACTTTCATTCAAGATGATGCCTGCCTGTGGTCTTTCTCTTACCTCAAAGACACCAATTAGAGCTGGGGCTGGGTAGTGCCAGGCTGGTGTTGTCCTAGGTCAGCCTAACACCTGGCTCTGTGTATCTACCCTGCAGCTTTCCTCGAATCCAGGTGAAATTTGGGTCTGGCAGGTGTGTGGGTATGTGTGCCATGGGCAGGGTGTGGTGGCCATTGACAGATGAGCAGGTCTGACTACCTTTTTTGGCCTAAGCTATTTAGATCTAATCAGCTTAGGAAAATATCATTCTCTATACACACAAACTCCTGTGCCGCAGCTAACTGGGTGTCAAAGCTCCATGTAAGGATCCAGGGTTCTTTGGTCTCTCCTTGGTGCCTTGTGCCTTATGACTCTGGAGTAAAGAAATGTGTTCTAGGGTAGAATTCTGGCCTTCCTGAGCTAACAGTGTCTTCCAGCACACCGCATTCTGGCAGCATGCAGGTAAAATCTGTCCCCTCCGGGGCACTTTGAGGATTAAATGAGTGCAGATTTCTCAGGCACCAGGATATACAGGTGCTATATAAATTATAGTTTCCTGAGCCACAGTGAAAAGAAAGAGCCATATATTTCTCATAATAGACTTCTAAGCAGTTTTTCTATTTGTCTTGTAGTTTTGCTTTCCTGTCTAAGCCAGCAGTTCTCAAACTGTACTGTACCCGCTGAGTTTATGAAAAAATGTAGATTCATACTTCTGCCTACAGATATCCTTGTTGTTTAGGTATGACCTGGAGCCCAGGAACATGCTATTTGAATAAGTGATGCAAGTGGGCAGAGCCCTGTCAGGGAAGGACCACCCTCAAGGAGGCCAGCATGGGGCTGAGCAAGGCTATAGCTGTACCAGACAAGGCTGAAGTGGATTTGGGGCTGAAGCCCATCCATGGAGGGACCAGGGGTCATAATAAAGGCTCTTAACAAGCCCCAGGGTTAGGACAGAGAAGGGTTAGTAGCTGTCCAGACTGTATGGGCGGGAGGAAGATGGAGGGGCAGGCCCAAACTTTTGCTGAGTGAGCTAGCACCTGGCCTCTGGTGGGGTATCTGCCACAAATCTAATACTAGTTTAAAGCAGAGGAGCTGGGCAATTTCCCCGGCACACAGCACTCTGCCTGACACAGCGCAGCTGCTCAAAATGTATTTATCTGTTGGTGAGAGGAAGAAAGGAAAGAAGGAAGGAAATAAAAATCTCCTAAAGTATCCCAATTTAGGCACTGGATATTGCAAATTATTATATAATTGCCATCTTCTTCAAAGTGACTTATCTCATGCAACTCCCCAGCTTGGACTCCTTCTAAGCCATATACCAGCAGGATGGTAGCAAAAAGGCAGCTCAAGTGGTCAGCTAGGATGAAGAGTCAGATGAAGCAGGGAGAAAGAGGAAGGGCCCAGGCGTGAGACCCCAGTCCATGCCCTGCCACCACCCTTGCCGCCCTCAGACAGGGATGAAATGGACCATGAATGTGAAAGCATTTTCAAAATAGCTATACTCTGTGGATACATGATGAAGCATTTCATTATTTGATGGCCAGAATATTTTTTTTATTTTTTTTATTTTTATGATTTTATTTATTTGACACAGAGAGAGAGAGAGATCACAAGTAGTCAGAGAGGCAGGCAGGGGGGCGGGGAGCAGACTCCCTGCTGAGCAGAGACCCTGATCCGGGGCTCCATCCCAGGACCCTGAGATCATGACCTGAGCCTAAGGCAGAGGCTTAACCCACTGACCCACCCAGGCACCCCCAGAATTTTTTTAAATAAATTAACATTAGAAACATTAAAAAGCCATTTGGTAGAATGCTTAAACTGGTAAGGATTATAATTGAGTAAATAACATGACCATTGTCTCAAAGATATCCCCTAATTCCTCCCAAAAGACAGTTGAAAAGTGTCTCTAACAAGCCTGTGTGCCTGCACTGTAAATAATATTATGTATAAAATGAAGAGAGAAAGGTCCACAATGATGTTATAATAAATCCACCTAATTAAAGCAGAACTTGGGAAAGTTAGAATCCTCTGGTAACATAGCCCCACGCATAATAACCTAATTTTACTTTACAAAAAAATTACGGAAATAGGTACTAGTTAAAACCATGAAGTTAACATGTCTTTTTAAATATCAAACATGTTTCATTATGAGAAAAGTCATCCTGTCTGTTTCTACAGTTTGTGTACTTATATTTATTTATTTATTTTTTTTTTTTTTTTTTCCCTATTTAGTATTTTATTTTATTTTTTTTTTTATTTTTTTTTATTTTTTATAAACAAATTTTTATCCCCAGGGGTACATGTCTGTGAATCGCCAGGTTTACACACTTCACAGCACTAACCATAGCACATACCCTCCCCAACCCAATGTCCATTACCCCACCCCCCTTTCCCGACCCTCTCCCCCCCGCAACCCTCAGTTTGTTTTGTGAAATTAAGAGTCACTTATGGTTTG
>PISX010030483.1:0-18632 GCA_004024625.1 Mellivora capensis | reverse complement strand
AGCTTTCCCGGATCCCTTTCCTCCAGAGTCTTGGTTCTATATCCAGCATCCCACCAATGATTTCCTTGTAAAGAATGAGAAAAATACAGATGCAGGTCTGAAAACAGAAGGAAACTATTTCTGTTTACTCTGCTACTAAACAGTAGTTCTCTGTGAGGATGTTCAAATTTTACATAAATATTAGTTTCAGGTAAAAAAATATATATATATCTTTTTTTCCAGTATGGAGGTTCCTCAGAAAGCTAAAAATAGAAATACCCTACAAACCAGCAATAGCACTACTAGGTATTTACCCAAAAGATACAAAATTACAGATTCGAAGGGGCACGTGCACCCTGGTGTTCACAGCAGCTTTATCAACAGTAGCCAGACGATGCAAGCAGCCCAAGCGTCCACGGACTAAGGAATGGGTAAAGAAGATGTGGTCTACACACACACACACACACACACACACACACACACACACACACACAGTGGAATATTACTCAGGCATAAAAAGAATGAAATCTTGCCACTCGCAACAACATGGATAGAACTGGAGAGTATAATGCTACGGGAAATAAGTCAGTCAGAGAGAGACAAATACCGTACGACTTAACTCAGATGTGGAATTTAAGACACAAATGAACACGGGGGGAAAAACAGAGAAGTAAACCAAGACACAGACTCTTAACTAGAAAGAACCAGCTGATGGGGAGGTAGGGGGCGGTGGGGGACACAAGTGATGGGGATGAAGGAGCGCACCTGTGGTGATGAGCGCGGGTGTCGTATGAAGGTGCTGAGTCACTAAATTCTACACCTGAAACTAATTTTTTTCAAAGATTTTATTTATTTGACAGAGAGAGATCACAAGTAGGCAGAGAGGCAGGCAGAGAAAGAGGGGGAAACAGGCTTCCTGCCAAGCAGAGAGCCTGATGGGGGACTCGATCTCAGGATCCTGAGATCACGACCTGAGCTGAAGGCAGAGGCTTAACCCACTGAGCCACCCAGGCGCCCCCAGCTGAAACTAATTTTGCACTGTATGTTAACTAGCTGGAATTTAAATAAAAACTTGGAGGAAAAAATCCTCGTTTTCAATTAGTTCTAACGACACAAACCGTCTAATTCTAGGAGTGCTACCTGTGTCTCCTGTCACGTAATGTGTCCATTTTGTTGCCTGTTAGCACACCCACCAGAGAGGAGCACAGGGCAGAAAGAGAGGGTGGAATCTGCTTATTTTGGTCCTTCCGAGCTGTTCTGGAAAAGGTGTGGGAAGAAGGTAACCAACACGCAGCAACTATGAACTGTGCTGTTGGACCACAGGCCAAGCTCAAGCTCATGTTCTCTCTGCCACCCCGTATATTTATAAGCAAACTTCTTCCACTATTTTTTTTAAAGATTTTATTTATTTATTTGAGAGAGAGAGAGAGAGCATGAGAGAGGAGAAGGTCAGAGGGAGGAGCAGACTCCCCATGGAGCTGGGAGCCTGATGCAGGACTCGATCCCAGGATTCTGGGATCATGACCTGAGCCGAAGGCAGTCGCTTAACCAACTGAGCCACCGAGGCGCCCTCTTCCACTATTAGCTGGAGATCTTTTTTCAGGAAACAAAATCATACTTTAATACTAATCTAAATAAACTAAGAATGAAAAATTATAAATCACCTTCATTTAAAAGTCACATTCCAAAGCCCTGTAAGAAGTGGATTTTGATTAGTCTGCTTATTATCCTGCATGATTTCCTCATGATGCTCCTCCTGTGCTGTTAGCTACAGAAATTAATGCGACAGGCTTGCGGGTATCCAGGCACACAAGGGTATGGGGGAGACATGTAATGCGTAGAGGGCAACACAGGAAAATGCCGGACTCACGGTTAAATTCTGCACGTTTGGTCTCCTAAAGGGCTATGTGGTGAGATCTTGGACAACATCTTAACACTTTTTACCAAGAGGACCTACCGTGTTCAAGAGAGTACCAAGTACAGCAGGGGATACCCAGAGAACTGGCATATAGCTACATGACTTCCGAGAATTGAGCCTAGAATGTGGGGTTAAGGAAGAAAAGCCCAACTATGCATGGAACCATCTTAGAAAGCAGATGAGGTAAACACCAAAGCAGACTATATGGAGACTCAAAAACCGAAGAGTCTATTTTTGGGTAATTCAGAAAAAGCTTCATGGAAAAGGGAACCTTCTTCACTGACAAACAAACAAAGGGACCAGTGGAGACAATAATTTCTGGAAAACATGAGCAGAAAGGCCTGAGCTATGCTTGATTAAAAAGGCACTTCTGGAACTATGATTTGCTCAGACTGTATTACTCCTTCAGCGGTCACAGGATCTTCATTCCAGTCCGTGATACAAACTTACACACTTCCCAGATACTCAGCAGGCTCTGAACGTACGGGCTGCACCTCACAGGGCACTGTGCCGTGACGACAAGTACTGGCAATCTAGAGCGACCCTTGCACACCGGCCCGGGCACCTGGGAATGGAGTGAGAAGACGTGTATATTCTTCTCGGACCACAAGGTGCTTCACTATGCGTGAGGGGGTCGACTGCAACCATGAACGAGAGGAGCCTGCACCCCTGGTTCTGTCTGAAGCTCAGCCTTTTCATCCGTAAGGTGACCAGAGCGACAGCAGCTCCAGAACGGAGTGCTCCGAACAGGACGGGGCTCGCCACCAGCTCGCTGTGAGCGTGGACGGTCATCACCCTTCCCGGCACAAGGCTGGCTGGCTCCACAGGCAAGCAGCCACCAGCACTCCTGACCGTGTCCGTAAATGCTGGATTGCTCAGTGACGATCCTGACTGTCATGAATATTCTGGGATATTTTTCTTAATAGTTTCTAGCTTCTTCCTCTAAAAACTGGATGGAACAGTACTTACCATCTTCACTCTGTATTATGCCCAAAGTTTCGAGTTCCCTTTGAAAGAAAAGTGTTACCAAACTGCTAACCTCTGGAATTAAATCTGTGAGCATACCTTTCCAAAGTAATGAGGGAATTGGTGCTGATCTTCAATGACATGGGCAAACCCTCCTTGGAGGCCAAAATCCACAGCGAAGTACGGTAAGCCTCTGGGTACCTAAATAAACAGAAAAATCACACATGAGCACAGTCCGGCATCAGGAAGTTCCTGAGTCCCTTCTCCTGCTCTGAGACGTGGCAGTAATTAAGCAACCCTCTAAGACAAATGTATATAATAAATTTCCAACTCTAGAAATACTTAGGCAATGACCTAACTCTCAAACTGAAACATTTCATTTGGTAACTTTTCAGCCAGGCAGCTCTTCATAACATCCAGCAATTATAATCAAAACCAACTATTTTCCTGTCTTTGGGAAAAACAGTAAAGAAAAGGTACCAATATTTTCCTTAGACTACAAAGAGAATAAGGGTATGGTTTCTTGTATTTCCCTCACAAAGCAGAACAGGGAGAGGCCTACCCATATACATAGAGCTTTGTTTATAATCTGAGACTTTACTACTACTGATTTACCAAAGATAAACTAAACCCAGGCAACCACAATTTTTGATTAACTGAAAAAATGGGTTTTACAATAGTTCATCAACCTCATTTCAAACTTTATCCAGGATTAACTATTATCTTTTCATCTCTCCTTTCTATACACACACACACACACACACACACACACACACACACACAGAGTTTGAACTCTATCTTGATTGGAAAAAGTCCATAATTTCTGGCTTTATCAATTAAGTAGATCTGTCATTTCAAGTTTTCCCTCCATGCCCTAATTCTGTCACTACACATTATGCAAGTGGGTTGTGGTCCTAGTATACAGTCGTCACTTACTCATTTTGACACTGAATCACACATCGATTTAACTGTATGTATTTTATATTGTGTCCTTGAGAAGGCATGACCTGGAAGGAGGTAATATGGTATGGTGGAAAGACAGTGGTCATCATGAAATAATATAAAGCAGTTAAAATTAGGGCTTAGAAAGAATTGTTCATGTGATAGGAAAAGCATAAGAAAAAAATCAGTTTACAAAATAGTATATAACATAAAATGCAGAGACGTGGGTAGCTGTTTTGTGCCTTTGTATTTTTTTTTTGTATTTTTACATTTTTAATATACGATAAACATGTATGACCTAGAGAAGAAAAAACAAAGTCAAAAGACAGTCAAGGAGTCGACCGCAGCTCTGCTTCTTAGACCTCTGTAACCCCAGGCAAGTAATTTAACATTTCTGACTCCCATGACAACTGGAAGGATGAACTAAGAGAATGCACGTAAAGGGCCTAACCCAATGCACGGCAAAGAGAAGGTTCTTCAAGCACTACAGCCTCTTCTGTCTTCCAAACAACACTGCTTTGTCCAAACATGGTGGTCAAAGAAAAAAGGACAGAAGGCTCCAGGAGAATATTTCTGTCATCTGAAGAAGGCCACCACATGTGAATCATGAGTGGGAATGGCTACAATGATACAGAACCACATCAACTAACCGACAGTACTTCCAGGGAAAGAGAGAACATGAGCAAGCGATCTGTGATGACTGCTGCCCATGCCTTCTGCTCGCATCACACTGTATTTGGCAGAATAATGGCCCTAAAATATGTCAGTGTTCTAATCCCCTATTTGCCATGAATAGATCACCTCAAACGGCAGAGGGACTTCCCAGGTGCAGTCAATTTATGGATACTGAAAGAAGGAGATATCCTGAAATGGGCCCACACGGGCCCAAGGCAATCACAAGGATACTTGTAATAAAGAGCCGGGAGAGTCACCGTCAGAGAAAGCCTGGAAAATCCCACACTGCTGGATTTGAAGATGAAGGTAGGAGCCACATGTCATGCAATGTAGGAGGCTTCTAGGACCTGGAGAAGGGAAGGAAACGGTTTCTTCCCTGTGGCTTCCAGAAGGAATGCAGGCCTGCTAACGCCTTGATTTCAGTCCAATGAAACCCATTTCGTATTTGGGACCTCCAGAATTATAAGATAATAAATATGTGTTCATTTAAAACACTAAGTCTGTGGTAATTTGTGACATCACCAGTAGGAAATGAACTTACATACCAAGAGTCTCAACAGCCTGTGATGTGACTGCTGGGCTTTTCCTACTGGTACACAAGGAACAGGAGCTGCCAGGAGCCTCTCTGTTCTCTCCCCGCAGGCCGCAGAAGGGAAAACCTGCCGTCGTGCCAGAACGGCTGTGAGGAGGGACTGTGAAGGCTCCAGTCTCAAAGCACACACAGTTACCACTTTGCTGTTCCTGCCTTGATGGCCAGAGCACCTGGAACTTTGCTATCACTCTTGAAAGATAGTGACAGAATTATGGCAAAACACTGATGGTAAAAAACAAACAAAACAACAAAACCACCAGGAATATTTGAATTTTCCCCTTTTATACTCCAGATATCACTCCTGACTTAGTAAAATTGTCCTTGAGTTTGAAGGTCTCTGGGTAAACCTGAAGTTTCCTTGATATGGACCTTCCTCAGTTTTAAAAATCCCTAAACATGCTTTTCAACTAGTTATTACAAAATTAAACTTAAGGGGCGCCTGGGTGTCTTAATGGGTTAAAGCCTCTGCCTTGGGCTCAGGTCATGATCCCAGGGTCCTGGGATCGAGCCCCGCATCGGGCTCTCTGCTCTACGGAGAGCCTGCTTCCTCCTCTCTCTGCCTGCCTCTCTGCCTACTTGTGATCTCTCTCTCTCTGTCAAATAAATAAATAAAACCTTTTAAAAAAATTAAACTTAAAATCATACTATTTAAAAGTTCAGGAAGAATTCACAGGAAATCTCAATAAAATAGCTTTATGAAAAATGAATACTTTTCTTGACAAGTTAGGAACACGCAGCTGCTCTGCAACAAACACACAGATTTCCCTTGTTTGTTTCCATGAACTTCACACAAACTTCGTGCAAGCAAAGAAATTAAGATCCAGAAAGGAAACAAAACGGGCATAAAAAGAAAGGCTATCCTCACCACATAAAAATATAAGTCAACCAAGAATCAGAATGAATTATAAGTATGTAAATCTCTGCTAGAAGCCAAGGATCTACTTGGTGGGGAGAAAAAAATCACCCCACCCCATGAAGCAGATAAACACTTATGAAACTACGAAGGACACAGAGCTTGAAAAATAAGTATAATGAGGTTCTTCCAGAATAAAAATAACATTAAAGTAAGTCAAGATTTTCACTTTGTGCTCAGAAACACTTTCATCATTTTCAAAAGACAGTGGAAAGCTTGTTAACTTAAAAAGTGACCTCCTTTGGAATTATTCCTAACACACAAGTTCTATTCACAGTTCCATCCACATAATTGCCCAATCCCAAAGCTAAGAGGTCATCTGGCTCATTCCCTCTCTGCTGCGACTCTAGGTGGTGACTTAGAAAAGGCAGCTAACGGGGCGCCTGGGTGGCTCCGTGGGTTAAAGCCTCTGCCTTCGTTCGGCTCAGGTCATGATCCCAGGGTCCCGGGATCGAGCCCCGCATCGGGCTCTCTGCTCAGCAGGGAGCCTGCTTCCTCCTCTCTCTCTCTCTCTGCCTGCCTCTCTGCCTACTTGTGATCTGTCAAATAAATAAATAAATAAAATCTTAGAAAAGAAAAGAAAAGAAAAGAAAAGAAAAGGCAGCTGTTGGTATCTTTGCAAAGCTTTAAAGTAGAATGCACAACTACCATTCCTACAGACTGGTTTCTCATTTTCCATATTGGTTAAGTTAATATTAAAGACCTCAAGGTATTTAACTCAAGTCCTATGCATGTTCTAATATCCAGAATAGGTACTAGATGGTTTACCAGTAAGAAAACTGCATATACGGGGGCGCCTGGGTGGCTCAGTGGGTTAAAGCCTCTGCCTTCGGCTCAGGTCATGATCTCAGGGTCCTGGGATAGAGCCCCGCATCGGGCTCTCTGCTCAGCAGGGAGCCTGCTTCCTCCTCTCTCTCTCTCTCTGCCTGCCTCTCTACCTACTTGTGATCTCTGTCTGCCAAATAAATAAATAAAATCTTTAAAAAAAAAAAAAGAAAGTTGCATATACGGAGTAACGAATGGATAATTCATTAATAATTCGATAATACATTTCTTCTATAATTTCTACTTGGAAATATTTTCAAACACCATTAATATCAGGTTATAAAGAATATTTAATGGCAATGGAGATGATGTGAGAAGTGGAAAACTCAGGCACAACAGATATGCCTACGTTAGATACCTTTTTCTACAGTCACAGAAAACAAACAAACAGGATGTTTGGGAGGAATGGTTTTTGTTTTGTTTTGTTTTGTTTAAAGATTTTATTTATTTATTTGACAGAGATTACAAGTAGGCAGAGAGAGAGAGAGGAGGAAGCAGGCTCCCTGCTGAGCAGAGAGCCCGACTCAGGGCTTGATCCCAGAACCCTGGGAGGCCTTAACTCACTGAGCCACCCAGGCACCCCTTTTGTTTTGTTCTTAAATGTATTGTCTGGTCCAATTCAACACAAGTAGAGAGAAGAAGGCTGGAGACAATGTTTTACCTTTGAGTTAAAACTATCTTCAGTAATACAGTGAAATTTCAATCTTCTGACTAAGATACAATAAATGTAATAAGAAATCCTCAGTTAACTTATATCAGGAGTTTGGCTTTCCAAAAGGAAAAACAGAAGGAAAATAGGCTAGTGTCATCTACTAGAACATGGGTCAGCATATTAAAAAAAAAAAACTTATTAAAGTTTTAATTTAGGGGCACCTGGGTGGCTCAGAGAGTTAAGCCTCTGCCTTCGGCTCAGGTCATGATCTCAGGGTCCTGGGATCCAGCCCTGCATTGGGCTCTCTGCTCAGTGGGGAGCCTGCTTCCTCCCTTCTCTCTGCCTGCCTCTCTGCCTACTTGTGATCTCTCTCTCTTCTCAAATAAATAAATAAAATCTTTAAAAAAAAGTTTTAATGTAAATAAAATATTCTGGACTTTGCAGATTATATGGTCTCTGTTGCAACTCTCAGCTCTGCCCTCGTGGCATGAAAGCTTCCAAAACAACACAGAACCAAGTGGTGCAGCTGTGCTCCAACACAACGTCATTCACACACTCAGCAGCAGGACCACAGCACAGGCTGGAGTGCCCCTCCCCCCACCCTGACCCGAAGCCCCCCAGGGTCCGTGGTCCTCTCTGTTCTGTTCCATTGTGTATAGGAGTGCCTGGGAAGTAGCTGTCACTCAACTAGCAACTGTACAATAAATAGCTTCATGAATAGAAGAACAACAAGGAATCCACAGTTCTGTTCTACTGCATTTATATTTCTAGAAAAGAGAGAGGTCATTGCAGGAGTATTCAACTCAAGCGTAGAGTGTCTAAGAGATGATCTAGCAAATCAAAACTAACTGGGAAACACGGTTAGGAAACTTCGCCAAAGAATAATGAAGCCATAATCTAACTCAACCACGGTTTTAGAGGAACCTAACAGGGAGTCTCTGTACAAGGGAAAAAAGAAAATGAAGAGGAGCCTGTAGGAGAATATTTCCCTCATTGTAATCTGCCTCAAGCAACAAGAAGGCCCCTCTCACACATGGCCCTCAGGGGCTGCAGAGCCCAGGACGGAAGCGCCTCCGGCTGAGTGCGATGCTGTCATCGCCCGTTCCAGCCCTACATGGGCACAGGCCCAGGAGGTCAAGAACACGTCTTCACAGAAGCATCTGAACAAATGAGCATTTGCTAGGCCAAGTAGGATGAAAATAATCTCTTATTCATAGAACTCCTTCACCTTTGGTCACTCAGCCAAATGGTCTCTTTCTCAAATAAGATGTGAAAATTAATGAAGATCCTAAGTACCAGGATCATTTCTTATACAAGGTGGGGGGAGGGGGGAGACACTTACAGACTTTCTGATGTCTTTTGAAGAGAGATCGATCAATTTCTTATTCATAGACCATTCTTCGTCAGACTCCATTATGGCTTTCTAAAAAAAAGACATTTATCAATGAAAAAGTAGTTTATAAGCAAATACAAATAGATAGTTTAAAAATAAAGTAATACAGTGAATTAATCAGACAATATTATAACGGTAGTTCATTATTTTGAATGGTTAAGGCTTTCATCTGTTATTTAAAATTGGACCTTCTTGGGGCGCCTGGTGGCTCAGTGGGTTAAAGCCTCTGCCTTCGGCTCAGGTCATGATCTCAGGGTCCTGGGATCGAGCCCTGCATCCGGCTCTCTGCTCAGCAGGGAGCCTGCTTCCCCCTCTCTGTCTCTGCCTGCCTCTCTGCCTACTTGTGATCTCGGTCTGTGAAATAATAAATAAAATCTTAAAAAAATAAAATAAAATAAAATTGGACCGTCTTGATTTTTTTAAAAGTCCTATCTTTAGCCAAGATATTATTTTACTCATTCTTAATTCTTGTATTAACCTCAAACCCAACTTTACATGACAAACACAATCCTTAATAAGACTAAGCAGTTTAATATTGAACATAAGTGGGGTGCCTGGGTGGCTCAGTGGGTTAAAGCCTCTGCCTTCAGCTCAGGTCATGATCCCAGAGTCCTGGGATCAAGCCCCACATCTGGCTCTCTGCTCCGCGGGTAGCCTGCTTCCTCCTCTTTCTGCCTGCCTCTCTGCCTACTTGTGATCTCTGTCTGTCAAATAAATAAATAAAATCTTAAAAAAATATATTGAACGTAAGTTTGCAAATATTAAAGTTCACAACTTCCTTAGCTCATTCATAAAAATCTATTCAAATAAACTTGTTTAGTTTGACTGCCTTTTTCCAAATATCAAGAGTGATTTATACGCTCTCTGGCAACCAAGCACTTGAACTATCTCTGGCCAAAGTAAAAATGCAGGGAAAGAAAAAAAATACACAGAAATGGCATTATAAGACTTTCTAGGCTAAGCAAGAGAACTAGCATTTATGGTAAAGAAATATTTAATAGAAAAGCTGGGATAATGAGTACAAAATACTCTCATTTTTGTACAGTTATCATTATTAATGAAGCAAATCTTAAACCTACAATTAACACTCAAATAAGCCCAATTTAAAAACATCAACTATACTGCTGTTCCATATTTAACAGGCATGGGCTGGTGCTTGTGTTGACACTAGACGGTAGCATATTCAATATAAAACTGAAGCCAGACCAAGTAAATGCATCTTTACTGATCAGGCAGGAGGTTCAGTGTAGAAGTGACCCAGCCTCCTACTGACTGATGACATCTCTGTCGGTGATGTCTGACGGTGACGGTGACCGTTTCTGATGGCGGCTGTTTCACATCCTGCTCTATTACCTCAATGCCAACAGTGACGATCACCTAAGACTCTCCTGAGGAAGTACCCCCCCAAAAAAAAAAAAAAATTTTTTTTTTTTTTTTAAAGAAAAGTATAATAACCTCTTTCCCACCTGATTCTGTTTAACATAGAACTAGCCTGGATTTGGGGATTATCCAGCTCATTCTATTTTAACAGTATAATCCTTAAAATCCAAGAGTCAGTTGTTTTTAAAAATCTCTAGAGAGGGGTACCTGGGTGGCTCAGTCAGTTAAGTGTCCAACTCTTGATCTCAGCTCAGGTCTTGAACTTGAGGTCATGGGTTCAAGCCCCGCATTGGGCTCCACACTAAATGAGGAGCTGACTTAAAAAAATATCTTGGGGCACCTGGGTGGCTCAGTCGCTTAGGCAGCTGACTCTTGATTTCAGCTCAGGTTATGATCTCGGTGTCCTGGGATCAAGCCCTATGTCAGGCTCTGTGCTCAGCGGGAAGTCTGCTTGACGATTCTTTCTCCCTCTCCCCCTCTCATGCATGCATGCATCCTCTCTCTCTCAAGTAAATAAATAAATCTTAGAAAATCTCTACAGAGAAAGTAGACTTTCATTGTCTCATTAGCCTTAATAGGCCTTATAATCTTTCTTATTGGGATGTACAGTCCATATTAATGAACTTGACCATCCTGTATTGTCTAAATGTTGCATTGGAAAGTCTTTCTATAGCACTTTGCAAACATGACCTCCTTTGTTCACTGCATGTGTTACTAATCCACACATGGCTCTACACATAAGAATTTATGCTAGTCTGTAAGTCACACTGCATTCAGCTCAGTAGCAAACCATGCTATTCAGTAAAAGCTGCCTGAATATTACAATGACACTTGACCGATTAAAAACTCTAGTAACTACATGTCCAAAAAATGTACGTCAAGGTTGGACACTGGTTTCTTCTGACAAATAGCAGAATGAGGTATTAAATACTAAAAGAGCAGTAACTTATCTCAGCAATTGTAACCTGTACAATTTGTATATAACTATTGTTAGGTCTTGTGAATTTCAGTAGGTTTTCTAGAATTAGGACTATAATTTTGACTTGAAAGTACTTCAATGGAAAACCCTGATTTTTCATTTGAGAAATGAGAAATTAAAATAGAAACTATAAATGACCATTTGACAGTTTATTCATACTTATAAATAAGCATGCTTTTTAAAGGTCAAAGTTATAAATGTCTCTCCACAGAATTTTTTTTTTTAATTTATTTATTTGTCAGAGAGAGAGAGAGCGCGTGAGCACAGGCAGACAGAGTGGCAGGCAGAGGCAGAGGGAGAGGGAGAAGCAGGCTCCCCGCGGAGCAAGGAGCCCGATGTGGGACTCGATCCCAGGACACCGGGATCATGACCCGAGCCGAAGGCAGCCGCTCAACCAACTGAGCCACCCAGGCGTCCCACAGAATTTTTTAATACAGCAGAATTTTTTGTGTGTGTGTGCTTTACTTCATTTCCTTAGATGGAATTTGATATAAGTACATAGGAAAAAAAATACAAGAAGAAAGGTAACCATATTCGTAAAACAGCAAGGTAGTGGAAAAGTATGCATGCAAAGACCATCCCCAAATACCTTAAAATAGATGGGAGCCATCTCGCCCGCTTCCTTTGGAAGAGGAATGCACTCATAAACCATATGACAATGCTTCTTCATGCCCATGAATGTTTCCAAAAAGATGCAGTCCAGTCCTTTATCTTCAAACATCTTTACTAATGATTTTCTGAACATCTGAAGGAAGGAACATGGCTAGGTAAATAAAGCACTTGAAAAAAATACAAACTATGAAAACAGTAAAAGGTAAATTCAATCCCTTTAAAATAAAAAATAAGTAGCAAACAACAGTTAAATTATGTACTGTTACCTTATAGTTACTTTACTTTCTAAACCTACTACATAATTTCACATATTTAAGCAACATTTCTTTAAAAATTGGAACTACTCTGCACAGTTTTATGTATATATTGGAAATGGTTCCAATAAACTAAAATAAGTAAAGGAAGAGAGAAAAACAAACTCACGTAGTAAAATATGCAGAACTGACAGTAAAATCAGAGGAAAACATCCACAAGCCAAAAAAGGTCCTCCTAGGAGGTAGGCGTGGAATTTCCTGCCAATGGTCTGCCTGGGCTCACAGCATCTCTCTCTGCTGGTTCCCAGGTATGTCTGCCGACCCTTCACCAGTAACCTTGTGCATTCAAGTGGTCCCCTATTTTCACAGAGAATCGTGTCCTAGCAAGTGTATGAAAGTCAAACATGCTAAAGTTGAAAAGTAAGAGTGTTTTCTTTTCCCAAAGAACTCAACATTGTTATAAGACCCCTCCTTCTTGCTATCTTCTACTTGCTTATTTCCTTACTTATTTCACACTCGTAGGCCTGGGGGACAGCTGTTTGTGGAGCTCAGACGTACAGTCTGGGATGTCCATACGGATTCACGGGACAGCCTGTGTAGAGCAGGATGAAGCCAGGGGTTTCAGCGGGGGAAGATAGGGGGCCAGGCTGAAGACTAGGAGCCAGAAGCCAACTCCCCCCCACCACCGAGGTATCTAGGAATCCCAAATTCAAACGTGGCCTTGTAGAGTGGCATATGTCTGTCAAGTGCTACTCTATTTGCCTAAGGAGGAGGAAGAAGCATTTTTAATTAGATTTGTGAGCTGATTTATAACTTTCAAATATTTAAAATTTTAAAATTATGATTGTAGATCACATTGAAGAAAATACAGAGCGATCCCATATACCTTTAACCCAGTTTCCCCCAATGGTAACCCGTTACGAAACTGCAGTCCAGTATCACAACCAGGATGTCGGCGTGGATACAGTCGAGAGACAGAGCAACTCCAGCCCCGTGAGGATCCCTCCCACCGCCTGCTCCCAGCCACATTCTCTCCCATCACAGCAGCCGCCGCCAGTGGGCTCTCTGCTTCTGTAACCCTAGCATTTCCAGTGTTCTATAAATGCAATCACAACATCTTTTGAGGTTGCTTTTCTTCACTCAGCACGACTCCCTAGAGATTCAACCAGGCTGTCATTCAGATGCTGCCCGGGGCGGCCCCGTGGAGAGGGGTGCGCAGACTCCCCACCCAGCCTCCACTAACACCCGGAACGGCGAGACGCGACTGTTTATGGCTGCGTAGGGGACGGGAGTTCTGGGATTCTGCCAGGTCTCCCGTAATCACTTATTACTGATCATTCATTGTTTTTCTGTTTTATATTCATTTGATAAAATAAGAGCAAGTAGAAAAAAAAGAAATCAAGTAACTGTAACTTGACGTCAACTAGAAAGACACCTAGTAAGCAACGGATTCAGGATGTGCTTTTTGTTTCTGACCACAGCTACAGAGAAGTTCAACACAGTCTCTTTACTGTAGACACTCCATTTGTTGGTAAACCCCAAAGCCTTGGCTAATAGCCTACAGGGTTGTAGACTTTCTACCTATAATCTCATTATAATGAGATAAATCATTATAAATGATTAAAGATGATTGTTTCCCCTTTTAAAAATTCTCTGACATTGGTACTAGATAAAATTAAGTTAACGGAGACATTCACACACAACTGAGGTTAAATTATGATAAAAAATAATAAAATATAAACTATTGACCTGAATATCTACATGGTAAAATTAATCATTCAAATTTCGCAGTTGCCAAAGCTCTAATTTGATTTCTGCAGATAAAAAAAACCCTTCCCCCAAAAGCTGTTTTCATTAAACTATTTAACTTTCCTCTTCCCAAGCGAAAAAAAGATGACTAAATTTCCCAGCCTCTCTGGGACTTGGGTGGGGACATATTTAATTCTGGGCAATGGAATGCATATAGAAATGGTAGTGCCACTTGTGTGACAAGTGGCTTATGTGTCACTTGAAACAGTTAAGGGGTAGCGTGCCTTTGTATTCATTTTCTTTCATCCAAGGGGCTGAAAGAAAAGGACTCCACCATAGGAGAGCCTTATCATGGAAGGAGTGTGGATACCTGACTAAATGTCTATAGGCAATCTGCCTTGGAGAACTGCCCAACCCACACTGGAATAGGACATAAGAAATTAACTTTTGGGGCACCTGGGTGGCTCAGTCGGTTGGGCGTCTGCCTTCAGCTCAGGTGATGATCTCAGGGTCCCGGGATCGAGCTCTGCATTGGGCTCCCTGCTTAGCAGAAAGTCTGCTGGGTGGGGGGGATGCTCTCGCCCCTCTGTCCCTCCACCCTGTGTTTGTGTACCCTCTCTCTCTCTCTCTTTCTCAAATAAAAAATTCTTAAAAAAAAAAAAAAAAAGAAGGAAGAAAGAAAGAAAGAAATGCACCCTTGCTGTCTCCGGCACTGTGAATTAGGTTTTGCTTGCAATAGCAGTGAAGAACGGTAAGACAGGCAATCCCGCAGACAGCGGTGATGGGACCGAAACTGCGGATGAACCAGGAAGTGATGACCGTTAACCACATTCTTCCCTCCACTCAACTGTATGTTCCAATGGTTACCTTTACAGGCCTTGTTATCACATGCACAAAAAAATTAAAACACAAAACCTAATGGGAAAATACAACTGGTTCTAGAACATAGGTTTTTAGATTGTCTCTATTTTGTTAACTGTTACTATGTTTCTGAATTCTTATTATGAATATATTCAATTAATTGTTATTTATTTCATTACCAAGTTTTGTGGTAAGATAATCTTACATGTTAGAAAAAGGAAAATTGGGGCGCCTGGGTGGCTCAGGTCATGAACTCAGGGCCCTGGGGTCAAGCCCAGCATTGGCTCCCTGCTCAGCGGGGAGTCTTGCTTCTCCCTCTCCCTCTGCCCCCCACGCCGCTCATGCTCTCTCACTCTCTCTCTAATAAATAAATAAAATCTTTCAAAAAAAAAAGACAAAGGAAAATCCCACTAGAGTAGAACTACATATTTTAAAATTAAGCTTTTTTTTAAAAATTTATTTATTTGTCAGAGAGAGAGGGAGAGAGAGAGAGCGAGCACAGGCTCCCTGCCGAGCAAGGAGCCCGATGTGGGACTCGATCCCAGGACGCTGGGATCATGACCTGAGCCGAAGGCAGCCGCTTAACCAACTGAGCCACCCAGGCGTCCAAGATATTTTATTTTTAAGGAATCTCTCTCTCAGTGTGGGGCTTGAACTCAAAACCCCAAGATCAAGAGTCACAAACTCTACTGACAGAAGCCAGCCAGGTGCCCCAATCTGAATTTTTATACATATTTGAAAATAAGAACAAAGAAACTACATTTCTTTAAATAACTCAAATCAGATACTTTTTTTCCCTTCAAATCAGCTACTTTATTTGCTCACTATCTTATACTAATTTATAACTGGTAAGAATTTCTTCTTTTATCACAAAAAAAGAACCACAATGCTGTTATTTGTATTAAAGAACTTGGCTTTTACTCCCTCATTCAATTTTCCATAATGCATAGGGATCACAAAATCCACTAAATTATAATGTCACCTATATAAGAATATACCATACCTTTGGGCAGAATTAGTGATTTTATGTACGCATTTCTCATAACACCTGGATTATCTTGTATTTCTGTACTCAGTATCTACTGAACTGAATAAATTTCTTCCTTACCCACCTCAATGTTTTCTATCAAGTAGCTTAATTTCTTACAGAAATATAAAACACACAGACTAGATTCCTGAATTACTTAAAATCATTTTGGCACTGCATTTTGCTCTAAGTTAAATCAGTTTAGCATGTATAAATTTTTAAAGACATTCCAGAAAAGTCTCGAAATAATCCTGAAAACCAAATTTGCATGCTTTCCACTTTAAATTATTTACTGCATTGGCATCCACCACTAGAAAAAAAATTTTTTCACATCAAATATATTTGTCCACATTCTCACCCATACTTGGCCACAGATGCATTAAAACAGACTGCCCTTCACCTTTCACAGCATAAACAGTATCAATAGGAGTAAGAGACTGGATTTCATAATAGGCAGTCAAAATATCTCCTCTTTCAGCATTGTGCATGACACAAAGACAAAGTATACAGTCTCTTCTGAAGTTTCACAGTCTCTAACTAAGGGGCCCTCTAACCCCTGTTCAACTGTCAAGTATTAGAAAAACAAGAGTTTTCTTTCTTTTCTTTTTTGGTCATTATGAGGTCTTGAAATAACTCAGGAGCAATTTCACCCATGTTGTGCCTTTCAGTTTCTTACAGAATCAGACAGACACACACACACACACACACACACACACACACACACACTCCTTGAACTCAAAAGCTGGGCCAGGTTATAAGGGGAAAAGTGTAGCAATAAAGGCTGATAGCAAAAATCACAGAAGCAGAGGCCAATTCCATTACAGGAAAATATGGCCAATGCCACATATGAACCTCTGACTTCCAAAATTTATTTTTATTATCTGAAAATATCTTTTCTTATGGCTATAATCTATCAGCTCACTGTGCTAAGAATCATGATCTCATGTTCCACAAAAGCATGGATTAGAAATCTTACCTTGTTATTTTTAAGTAAAAATACTCATTCGTCACGGTTTACTTAGTACACAGAAACTTTCAGTTATATGCCTGAAACTACTATGTTATACATCAATGATATCTCAATAAAAAAAAATTTAGAAAAGCTTTCAAAACATAGAGTACATAAGGGAAATAAAATTAAAAGGTAGTGAGTGGTGAAAGCACCATGACCCACAGGTACACATAACCAGGGAAATGTGTACAAGTGTGTAAAAGTTCAGAAAGGAAAATCACTGGACAAAGGTCTAGAAAACCCACTGGAATTTACAACAGCAGTCTGTAAAGATTGCTCATGAGCATTCCTAGGATGAGCGTGACCAGGCTGACCTGAATTTCCTCCCAGATGTCTTCATCCAATAAGGTAGCTGCTCTGTGATGCTGCAGAGGGACGACGAGGCAGTGCCCCTCGGTGAGAGACCGGAAGCTGGGCAAACATAAATACACCTATGGGGAAAACATGGCAAAGTGAAACGTTCCTGTAAGTACTCTCCATTGTAACAAATGAGCCATGGGAAACACGGCTAATGTTTCATAAGGTCTACTTGTTTACGAGCCATGTATTTTCTTTTAATGTTTTTAAAGATAGTGGACATTTTTCTAAAACTTTTAAAGGCCATGAAGATAGATTTCTTTAATAAATGGAAATTTATGGCACAAGTCTCAATTTTAACTGTTACACAGATATGAGAGATTGAGTTTACCCAAGGGCAAAATGAATGACTCTTTATCCTTGATCTGAGAAAGCTTTTTTGCTTCTTGAAACAACACAGTTTTTGGCAAGAATGAAAAAATACGTGGGGTGGTGATGATAGAGAAGTCTAACTGGTTCCTATTAACCAGGCAGTCCTTCTCTCACTGGCTGAACAAAGAGAATTAACCCAACTAAGACAGAAAGGAAATGTGCTCCGAAGGGCTTCACTGCTCTGGTTAAGTTCTATCTACTTAAATACATGTATTACCTACAAACTGGTGCTGTTTTTTCACTACACACAAACTGTCTTTAACACAACAAAAAGGTCAGTTAGTATGCATGTAGTGAGCAGTGCTCATGAGGAACATAAATAATATTCTGCAAAGGGGCTCGATCTTATTTTCTATTATTTTTTGCTAGGTTTTGGCGAGAAATATTTTATATGGCAGACAATATTATTTAATAAAATAATGCAAAGCTTTAAAGCTTTGCTGAGAGAGGACAAAGTAGGAGTGGATACAGAAATTTATCTAAATTTATAGTAAAACCATAACCACACTCAAAATTAAAGCCAACATCAGTACTGATCCATTAACTGTAACAAATTCACAACTTATAAACTGCTTATTGCTGTTGGGTGTTAACAAGAGAGGAAACTGGACATGGTGTATATGGAACTCTACTTTCTTCTTAATTTTTCTGTAAATCTAAAACTGCTCTAAAAAACAAAGCCTACTTAAAAAAAATCAGTGTTAAGACAAGGTGGATAGATGACTTTTATTTTTAAAAAGGAGGGAGAAGGGAGAACAGCTGACGATCAAAAGTTATTTCTAACTCTGTGACTCTAATGAGAACTAATACCACTTCATTAACATATTTGTACTGAAGACAATTTTAAATATTAGAGATTCGGGGTGAGGTAGAATTACTGAATTGCTCTGAAATACCATTTATTGTTTCAACTTAATGGCAAAGTAATTCCTTAGAAACTCAAAATCATATATGATTAACTTAAGTAATAACCAAAGAAATAATTTGTTATTGTTTATTCAGATACATTAAATGACCTGTTAGTCACATATTGTAGGACATGGAAGAAATTCCTTCTAATCAATATTTCAAATATTTCTAGATTAAAATATTCCAAGACAAAAGGCTGAACGTTGATGGTAGTTTCTAGAGCAAAGAGAGCACAATAAAGCACAGGTGGAGAAAGTAGAGGCTC
>PISX010030482.1:0-18665 GCA_004024625.1 Mellivora capensis | reverse complement strand
AAAAAAAAAAAAAAAAGAAATGAAATCTTGCCATTCGCAACGATGGGATAGAACTAGAGGGAATCATGCTTAGTGAAATAAGTCAATCGGAGAAAGACAACTATCATATGATCTCCCTGATATGAGGAAGTTGAGATGCAACATGGGGAGTTTGCGGGGTAGGAAAAGAATAAATGAAAGAAGATGGGATTGGGAGGGAGACAACCGTAAGTGACTCTTAATCTCACAAAACAAACAGAGTTGCTGAGGGGAGGGGGGTCGGGAGAGGAGGTGGGGTTATGGACATTGGGGAGGGTATGTGCTATGGTGAGTGCTGTGAAGTGTGTAAACCTGGCGATTCACAGACCTGTACCCCTGGGGATAAAAATACATAATATGTTTATTTAAAAATTAAGAATTTTTTTAATTAAATAAAAAAAAAAACATGAAAAAAAAATGGAGACAAGAATCAGAGCCCTTGGCTGGCTCATGTGATACTTGACCTTGGGATTGTGAGAGTGAGCCCCACACTGAGCATAGAGTTTACTTTAAAAAACAATTTAAAAATAAAATGGAGACAAGAATCAATTTAGACGTTTGTGGAAAACATCCTGCCCTCAGAAATTATGACAATATAAATAAATCTGATACTTCTGATTCTGAAAAAAAAAAAAATCTTTCCATTTGTGATGACATGGATAGACCTAAAAGATACTATGCTAACTGAAATAAATCAGAGAAATACCATATGGCTTTATTTATATGCAGAATCTAAGAAAACAAATAGACCCCTGAAAACATAATGGTGATTGCCACCATTGGAAGTGTGTGGGGGGGAGGGTGAACAAAATAGGGGAAGGAGATTAAAAGGTACAATCTTCTAGTTACAAAAAAAAATAAGTCATGGGAATGTAATGTAAAACATAGGCAATATAGTCAACAATATGGTGGATGCCTGGGTGGCTCAGTGAGTTAAGCGGCTGCCTTTGCCTCAGGTCATGATCCCAGGGTCCTGGGATTGAGTCCTGCATCAGGCTCCTTGCTCAGGGGAGAGTCTGATTCTCACTCTGCCTGCTGCTCCCCCTGCTGTGCTCTCTTGCTCCCCGACAAACAAAAAAATAGAATCTTTTTAAAAAACCCAATATGGTACTTTGTTAAGATAACTGGTGGTAGCTAGCTGTATGGTGGTGACCACTTCATCATGTACACAACTGCTGAAGCACTTATGTTGTATGCCTGAAACCAGTATGATACTGTACAACAACTACACTCGGATTAAAAAAAAATTTCCCTCATCTCCTCTATAATCAATTCCCTTCTTCCCTGTGTTCTGCCTTAACAGTTTTACCTTTCCTATGATGTCATATAAATATAAATATTCTACCTAGTATTTGGAATCTAGTTTCAGTTAGTGTAATATATCTGAGATTCATTTATGCTGATATAGGTGTCAGAAGTTCCTTTCACTGTGACGTAGTATTCCATTTTATGGAAGTACCACAACTTGTTCATCTGTTTGCCTCTTGGTGGACATTTAGGTAAGTGGGTCGTCTCTGGTTTGGGGATATTATGAATAAAGCTGCTACTGACATTTGTGGACAGGTTTTGGTGTGGATGTATATTTCATTTCTCCCAGGAAGAGAACTGCTAGGTTGAATACAAAAATGTATCTTTTTTAAAAAAAGTGCTAAACTTTTTTTTTTTTAATTGAAATACAATTAACATACAGTGTTATACCAGCTTCAAGTATACAATATAATGGTTCAGCAATTTCCTGTATTACTCAGGGCTCATCTAGATCAGTGTACTTTTTCTTTTAACCCTTTTTGCCTATTTCACCCATTACCCCCATCAAACTCCCCTCTACAAACCACCATTTTGTTCTCTGTAATAAGAGTCTGGTTTTTTTTCTTTTTTCCTTTGTTCCTTTGTTTTGTTTTTAGATTACACATATGAGTGAAATCATACGGTATTTGTCTTTCTCTGACTGGCTTATTTCACTTAGCATTATACCTTTTACATCCACCCATGTTGTTTCAAATAGCAAGTTCTCATTCTTGTTTAACATTTTTTCAAAGTGGCTGTTCCATTTCACATTCCCACCAATATGTACAAGAGTTCCAGTTGTTCTGCTTTCTCACAAATACTTAATATTGTCAGTTAAAATTTTCCTTTATTAAATACATATTTTTCCTTTTAGTGGTGCCTAATTGTGGTTTTAAATTTGCATTTCCCTAATGATAAGCAACCTTTCATGTGCTCATTTACCATCCTCCTATCTTTTTTGCTGAATGTCTGTTCAAATTTCTTTAGAAAATTAATTAAATTAAACCCATTTTTAAATTTCTTTAATTTTTTAATTTTTTAATAAACTTACAATGTATTTTTAGCCCCAGGGGTACAGTCTGTGAATCGCCAGGTTTACATACTTCACAGCACTCACTCACAGCACATACCCTCCCCAATGTCCATAATCATTTTTTAATTTTTAAAAGATTTAGTTATTTTAGAAAGAGTGAGTGAGCATTGGCATGCGGGAGGTAGAGGGAGAGAGAGAATCTCGAGCAGACTCCTCACTGAGTGTGGAGCCCACGACCCTGAGATTATGACCTGAGCCCAAATCAAGAACCAGATGCTTAACTGATGGAGCCACCCAGGTCCCCCAAATTAAAGCATTTTTAAAACGACTGTTGTTTTCTTATAATTGAGTTGTGAGGATTCTTCACATATTCTCAATAACATTCTTCTAGCAGATGTTTTCAAAAGATGGAAAATTTTTTAAAAATTCCAGTGGGTTTCTGACGAGGCTGGTGTGGAAGGCAGAGGGCTGTGTGACTGACTGCCTGGGCTCACCAGGAGTGAGGCCAAGAGTTCCATGCTCGCTGGGGCCCGGCTTCTCATGGAGTAGCACCAGCTGTTCATCCCGACAGCCTTTTTGTTTGTGTTTTCTTATTTACATAGGGTGGGTAGTGATTTTATTTTTTACCCTGAGAACGCATGAAAAGCCTGTTACTGTCCTTCAAGGCTAAATGTGAAGCTCCATGAAAGCAGAAATCATCTTTGTATGCCCACAGCACAAGAACAGAACTTTACACCTAACTGGCATGCAGTAAATGCATGTGAACTGCCATAATGCTTAGTGCTCTATAAAAACTCAGCTTTGATTTATATTTTCAGCAAGTTGAACTACTATAAGCAAAAGAAACTTTCCATATTAGTGTTATAAATGTAGCAGCTTTCTTAAGCAAAATGAATAGTTCAATTTTCCCATCCTTTTAGTTTTCCCCAGTGCAGACACTGGGTTTTTCTTTCAAAATTCTTTACCTGAGCCTGAATTAAGCTAGTAACTCTATCTAATATAAAGTCATATTATATTAGGGTTGCTCTACTGAGCTGTATAAACCTGCTTTATCTGTTGAGAAAAGGCATATTTTATCAATGGGTCAGATAGAAAATGAAGATACTCAAAACTTGATTATATGTTCCAATGGTCTTCACTTGTCATATTTGCATTGTATGCTGTTAGCGAAATTTGGGTGGGTCCTTTTCCTTAATAACACTGATTTCTCAATTTCTCTTATGTGCACACTATTTCAAAAGGCTTAAATTCCAGACACTGAGACATTATTAAAATTTGGAACCAGTCAAGAATCAACCAGAAAAACTCAACGCTTGGGCATGGTAATCTGTAGTTCAATCTAACCAGCTCTTAAAGCTTCTCCTTTCATATTTCAACACTCCTGACTGTGTACATTAGCTGATTAGATGTGTGAAGATGGCCAGTGAGAGGGGACAGAGCTAGATTTGGATCCAGCACAGGGGACATTCCCTAGAATGATGAACAGCCAGGAGCCAGGTTTCTAAATAGTCTCGTTTTCTGCGTCTTTATCATATTCACAGAGCAGTCTGTGCACAGCCAGAGCCCAGGTCTGTCTTTCTCCTAGGAAAGACTGGAGTCCTTGCATTCCTAATCTACCAATGTGTGCAGTTCTTGCACTTTTAATTTATGAGTGTTTGGGGGGGGGAACTCTCTGACTTGGGAACATATTGGCTCGGTCTAATGCTTGGAGATTATTAAACTTGGAGCTATGCTCCACTATCAAGTCTACAGATCTTTTATTTAGAAGATATGGTGCTCTAAATGCACAAAGAGCTCCCTGTCACCTTCACATTAAAGCCCCTAGTGCCTGGTAAATGGAATTATATAGCTGTCATCTCCTTTCCCCAAAGTTTTAAGAGTACAATGGGCTCATTTTTTCACACTCCATCCCAGCTTCAGAACTAAGAGACCTACTTTGTATTGATTTAAGGTCTCAGAAATAAATAAACCTGCTTCACCGCTGTGATTCACAACAAATTCATGATACACTATTGCATGATATATTTCAAGCTCTTGCTCTGGTTCTCTTTTTCCTCTGGTGAGTGATGGGGGAGGTGGGAGGTAGTGGGGAGCTGCAAAGCTGACAGCCTGATGGTTATTGGAGATGGCTGCTGACTGCAAATCCAAGAACAGACACTGTTGGAGGAGTATGGTTCTTTTTTTTTTTTTTTTTTTTTAAACTGGGGGCCGAGGTGAGAAGCTAATTTACTTGGGTTTCAGGCTGGGACTGGGGAGAAGAAAGGTTAAAGGGAGAAGAGAAGGGTAAATGGAATAGCAAAGCTTCCAGTGAACACTAATTTGCAAAGACAGAGCTATGAACATTTATAGAAAGAGAGAAAGGTGAAGAAAATCCAGCATAAGAAGGTGTAACATATGACTGCCTGGAAAATGAAGAAGCTGAATGGCTCTGCCTATGGGATCACGCTCACAGTCCTACGAGGGCACTTAGCTTGTGTTCAGGGACAGTATTTTCTTAGAGGCAGAAAGTGCGGAGACCCTGCATGCCACGGAACCTGCGAAACAGGGCATTTCTTCCCTCCCAACACTCAGAAAGCAGCACAATCCTGGAAGTTGAAATGGACACTCTGGAGCTAGGGCGGAGAGATGACAAAGGTGCACGCATAGAAAGTAAGCCGGAGACTGCTCAGTGAGGTGAGAGGGAAACTGATTCTAGGATTTTAGATTTGGTTGTGTACCTGAGTCCACATTATCTTTACTGATTCCTGAAATAAGTACTACCTAACTTTGGACCCAATGAGTTTTAACTAGTATCTAAACACACAGCACCCAAGAAAACATCCTCCGACCGTGTATAGGGTCAACAAGGCCAGTGGTGGGGAAGCAGGAGATAATCAGGCTCCGAAAGCCTTATGGGAACACTGTACAGCAGACCCCCAACCTTCTACAGAGTACTTCCAAATGGTGGAAGTTTGAGCTGTTTCTCCTGTAATCCTGCTTGTTTCACAGTTTTGGCTGGCAAGAATGTTATTTATGAAACCAATTTCCTTTCTATCTTTGGATAGCATTTTCATCTTTGCTGTGTTTGTTCTTAAGACAAGGCCAGACTCTGAAAGCAAAGTACATGGGAAAGATTTTGGTTCCATTCAATTCCACGCAGGTTACACCACAACACTAGAAGCTGCTTTGCTAATTTTGAACACTATTTTTAAAAAGGAATTGGCCTGTCTATGCAAAGGAACAGGCTGTAGCTAAATGTAAGAAAGAACTTCATATAGATGAAAGTACCAAGCTCCCCTTCAGTTGGGTTTTTCCCCTTTCATAAAGTACCGAGCTCCCCTTCAGTTTTTTCAAGCATAACCAAATGATTATTTGGCAGTGGTGTTACAGAAGAAATTCAAACAATGGTTGGGTGGTTGGGCTTTTGAAGATCTTCCACTTCCAATAATTATAATTCTATGGCCACTTGCTGTCGTCAGTAGTACCAGTACTACCATCACTACTATGTGGCATTTATTTTTCTGTAATATGGATAAGAAATGAGATGAAAACATTTTTCAGTAATTATGCTTTACAACTCCCATTCCTAATCTTGCTACTATGTAATAACTTCACATATCACTAACATGTAATCTACCTAGTATATAACACCCTTATATGTAGCAACTATTTTAGATCCTACCCACCCTCATCCCCAATCTACCCTCCCCCTGCTCCAGCCTAACATAATTTCCTGCTACAAATTAATATACATCTTCACAGCATAACAGAGTACTAGAAATTAAAGAGTATTTAAGATCAAGAGATCCTCCGGTCTTCACCTTGAAGTGGGAAATGTGTTTTGTAAAGAGGAAACTGAGACTGAAAGAGATGAAAGCTCAAAGTTACTTACCTAATAAATGGCAGGGAGGGGAATGATCAATAGTTTTTGATTGCCTTTTTTTTTAATCTACAGGTTTTGTAACTTCAAGAAGTTTGAGCATATTTTAAGAGGCTGTCAAATACGGTAATTCCTGAGTCTGTATTTAATGCCTCAGGCAGAGCCTCAGAGCTTTCACTTCATCTAGAAGTTCAGTATTGATACTTATCTGAGGTTCTCCCAAGTCATTAGTCTCCAAACCACCATACCTACACAGATCTCTCTAGTCAGAGGCAATGTCTGATGGAGCTCTAAAGAGAAATTCTACCCTGCAAGATCTCCAAACCAGACGATCAGGCTGAGGGCAGGTCACAGTGCCTCCCTAATGGAGTGAAACACAAAACAACTCCTTGAGGAACTATCAAACCTGAGGAACATCAAATGAAACATAGAATACCCCCAAAATGGGGCCAGGTTTGCCCATTCCGTGTACGTGTGTGTGTGTTTGAGGTATGGGGGAATAGGGCTTGAAAACTGAGGAGATGTGCCCATTGCAATCCTTTCTGAGATCTCATTCATAATGCTAAAGCCAGGCTTACTCAGAAAGAAAGCTCAAATGCCCTCTTTAAAGGGAGAGCAATCCCATCTGGAGCTTCCGGAGTACAGGGACTGTCTATTGTGAGAATAGGTAGTTAGGGACTTTTAAAAATGCAAATTGCTAGTCTGATCCTTAGAGTGATTATGGGCTATTGTAGCAACAAGTCCTTGGGGACTCCCGTAGACAGATGACTGACACATATACTACCCTATCAGGACCGAACATGGTGTCTCTGACGTTAATGGCTTTCCAAAGTGCAGTGATTGTCTTTAGATAACATCTATTGGGAAAGTCAATACATGAATGTACTGCCATGGCGGGCACTGACATCTAACATTTTCTTAAAAGGAATTTTTGCTCTCAAAGGATCAGAAAGTAGAGAGAACGCTGTGTTTGTATTTCCTTTCCAAGGCCTGGATCATGAGTTGCAACAAGAAAGGACTCCATATTCATCTCAGGGAACACTGCAACAATGTCAGTGATTTACCTATATCCACACATTTAATCCTCACAAGACCTGGTAAACAGGTACTATTAGTATCTTCATTTAACAGTTAGTACAACTGCGTCCAAGCAAAGTTAAGAAAATTGTCCCACGGTCACACAACTAGTAGGTGGTAGAGCCAGGAATTAAACCCATGTAGCTTGGGTCTAGTGTCCATGCTTTAACCATTCCAGCTCTTTAAGTTATGTGAAAGTTATAATGCTCACTCATGGCGAGAGCCAAATTATCTCTCCTTTTTTTAAAAAAAATTATTTTCATTTATGATTCTTTAAAGTAATCTCTACACTCAATGTGGGGCTCGAATTCACGATCCCCTAGACCAACAGCCACAAGCTTGACTGATTAAGCCAGCTAGCCAGGCACTCCTCTCTCCTTCCCTTCTTGAGCCTCTATGACTCTCTCATGTTGTGTGTCACAGAGTCATGGGAGAGTACAGAGAATATACAGTACAAGTCCCCAGTCCCACAAGCTCATGGGAGGAACTCTGATATTATATCTGACAAAATGAGCAATAACTTCACATTTCACATTGCACAGACACATAAAAATATGTTTGGAAAGTAAGATCCAGAGAAGGACTTGTATCAAGTCTCAAAAGCAAGGTTAGAATTAGGGCCTTATAGGCCTACCATATATAGCCCTAGCCACACCATCATCTAATCTCTTCTGTTCTGGCAGATTCAGCAGAGACAGGGTAAGGGAGATGATATTATGGGAGTTTTTTTCCCCCTTAAAGGAGAAGCTTTAAAATGTCACATATCAACTCCTGAATCTATAATCCATCTATCACAGCCATTGGCACATGCCTACCTCCACAGACAATTAGGATAGGCTATAAATCGCAAATTCTGATTTGTCTGTGTATATTTCACCAAGTCTGGGGGATGGACTGAGAACCAGCAGGTCTCATTTACATCAGTGTTCCCTTACAATACTAGTCCTTTGAGTCTACCCACCACCTAATGTCACGTTAAAGATATTGTGTAGAAACAAAGAGGAGTGGTGGGTTTAATTCCTGAAAGTTCCTGGAAATATCCAGTGGCACCCTGACTTAGGAGTTTATGACTAAAAACTGTCCCAGCCCTGTAAGGGCCCATCTTACCAGTTCCCGGAGAAGAGAGGCTGCTGTCTTTGCCAGGCTAGCATGACACCCTTCAAGCCAGGTAGTCTGTCCCGTCCATCAGGTCTGTCTTACCACTCAGTGAGGCATTCTAAAACATCTGCCACCTACAGCCTACAGTTTGTAGAGCTAGAAACCCATGATCTTCTACCTTGGGTGACATGACATAGCAGACCCTTGGAAGCTTCTCTTAGGTCGTCATGCTCATGACATTTGCACAGAAAGGAAAATGACCAGACCATCTTCTCTTCTCAGGCCTCGTGGACACTAAACACAGGGAACTGAGCCCATATTGAATGAAACTTGGGGGGACATGGAAATTCATGTTCTCATGCTGATTTAATCTCTGCCAATGGAACCAAGTCACTTTACCTCTGTTTTAGTCTTCCCATCTATAAAACAGCCCTGATACCACTAGCTCACCCCAGAAGGTCGCAAGGAGCTAGACTCAAGTTCTTGATTTTAAGTTTCAAATAAAGTCATCCAGACTGCTTCTAATGACCAGCCTACTGCCTTTAGTTTAAATGGCAAATCTGCTTCTGCGGCGCTTAAGAAAACCCAGGTACCTCACTTCTCAACTTGGTAATATTCTCAATGTTTTACAAATAACTATGGGCAACAGAGAGTAAGACAGACAAGGAAAGAGAATATACAAATACTGAGGTAACAAGGGTAAAGGGATAAAATTACAAATGCAGGAAGCACTTTCGGGTTTTGGAACAAAAGACACAGTGGCAAAGGATTGTGCCTCTGAATAAAATGTGTAAATGTACAGTAAAACCACTGAAAGTAAAGAAACAGGAAACTGCCAGAATATTATTTTTTATTTGCAGGTTACTACTGTTGGCTACAAAGAGAAAACCTTTAAAAAGTGAGAGTCTTTGGGAGCAAAAGGTAGGAAGGTCTAAACTAATTAAAAACAGGTCGGCTAACGACAGGCAACATCACGTGTGCACTGAGATGGGAGTGTGGCCATAAAAGCTTGACGCATACATGCAATGTATTAAGTTGGGAATGTGTGTCTCTCCAGCTTCACATCTATTAAAGGAACAAACAATTTACATGTTGCTGTATTACAGGAGTATGATAGGTGGTGTGTCAACCCTTTCTCTTTAAATTGAACCATGTTAAGTCAAATCAGTGATGGGGCTTGGGGGGGGGGTGGGGAGGGGAGGAGAAAAGCAGGGAGAAAGAAAGTTTCAAAAAAATCTCTGCCTCAGCAAAAGTTTTCATTAAAATTTTAGACAAATGATCCCTGTGTCCTTCTCCCTTGCTGCCTGGGGCTCCATGCTATTTCTATGCAAATAACAACCTCGTGGTTTATATCTTATTATTTCCACCGGAGCTGCAGCGACATGACCTGAGACGTGTAAGAGCTGGGGGGGGGGGGGGGGATTTGGAGAGGAGAGAGAAAAAGAGAGAGAAAGAGAGAGGGAGAAAGGGAGAGAGAGATGGAGTGGGTGTTCACTCAACTGTGAAAAAATATTGTCAGGAGTGAGCGTCAAGAACAAAAAAAAATTGCAGGGATAACGTGTTTATTTCAGTCCCCCCACCCCCAACCCCCACCATACCCCCCCCCCCCTTGCAAACCGACACCTTTTAAAATTCATTGGGCATCAGGCGATCATGCACAATCCATCTGCTTTCACTTTATCATTTGCATTTCATGCCTCCTGGCTTTTGATGTGCTGATACTTTGATGCAGTCAGGAGACGCGCATTATCATTATTTCAATTTTCAAAGGGGTCAACGGGATCGGCACTTGCACACACAGATTTCTTTTTTCCTACAACCTCTGCACACCCCCTCCCTTCCTATTCTTCACCCCAATGTTTAACATAAAGGATGAAGACTCAAAAAGGTGGGGGTCAAATGTTTACAGTCTCAAAGCTTGCATATACCACCTACATTTCCACTTTGCACAGGTACATGCACACCCGAGCAAAATGGTCAAGGCTTAAGGAGGCTCTACAGTGTTTTCAGACACACACAAAGACTTCCTCAGACATGGATACTCAGGGAGGCATACAGAGAGAAAGAGGGATCTAGAAGCAAGATACAGACACAAAGAGAGACACCAGCACTCACCCAGGAAGAGACTCGCCCTCAAAGTGACCTGCACACACCCACAGAGACAGATTCCTACAGAAAGAGAGGCAAACAGAGATGTCGAAAAGCACCACTTACACAAAGACAGAACATGCAAAAGGAGTGAGTCAGAGGAAGCAATCTAAGCGTGCAGCTTCCGTATAGTGTCCTTTTACATCCTGGAGAGGCGAAGGGGCACACAGGACATTCTGAATGAATTTGCATAAAATCGGGTGTCTTCCAACAACATGTCTGTGTACTTAAGAGGCACTGACATGAAGACAGTGAAGCAGGCAGGGCAGGATTAGGTAACCTCTATAACGTGATCTCTCCCTTCAGCTACAAATGATCACGTCCTTCTGAAAAGGAGCATTGTCTGGTAAGTTACAGCTGCAGCTTTCCCCGTCTTTTCCCCTGCAACTACACTTCTCCTTCAACAAGCAGCCCTGCAGGCTACGAAGAGGGGGGGAACATAATAAATCTGATCAGAACAATTCAACCAGATTTTAATAAAAATTCCCTAGTGCTTTCTTTATGACACAAATGGAATTCAACTAGCAAGTTTTTAGGCAAAAACCAAAAACCAAACAAACAAAACCCCAAGCAGCAGCAAAAGCACCTTTGCTTTTTGTATTATTCTTTGTGTATAACATATTATTAGGGAGAAAATAAGAAAACGTAATGAAATACATTTCAGAAATTAGCTCTTTGCTAAGGGGAAAGGATGGGAACATTAAGGGAATACATGTGTCTTTTTAAAATTCTACCCTTACAGATAATCACACCTACAATTCTTTTCTATAGTCATCAATATCTCATCCTAAGAAGGTATCCAAAAGAGGAACTTAAAAAAAAAAAGGTTCTCAGCAGTTACTCCCATAGCAATAGTCTCCTTTAGTAGTGGCAGTTCCCAATCTTTATTTCGAAGCCACTTTCCAACAAGGAAGAGGGGTATCCAAGTTTGCCATTGGTAGCTCTGCTTTTGCCTTTACTTGGAGGGAAAAGCAAGCCAGAGAAGGATACAGACCTGATATGAATGTAGAGAGCAAACTGATCACTTCAAACGATTCTCCTCATTTCTGACATCTCCAAAAGCTAAATGGACCAATGGATGTATCAGCTTTTCAAAAAGGAGATAACAGGACATTTGATTCCTATCTTTCCCCTGCAAAGTCAAAGCTTGATAAAGTCTGTGCAAGTCTAGTAAACCCGGTATCTGATATAATTCAGCATGCATATAACTCAAGATAAATCAGCAAATCATGTAAGAAAGATGAATAGGAAACTGAAGTTGTAAAGAGGATCAACACTTTGTGCCAGGTGCTATGTACTTTTACTCGTTTTCCTATTTGATGTCCACCATATCATTTAAGCGTGTAAATTATTACCCCCCTTTGGCAGACAAAGAAAGCGGAGGAGCTGAGAGGTTATATGGGTTGTACAAGGTCAGCCAGCCAGTCCTCGACTATTACATATTCCTGGCTCTGAAGAGAAGATAATTTTCCTATGTCTGCAGAGAAGTCAGAACTACATCGCCTTTTGTACATCCAGGTAATTCTTAGATAGTTTTCACTCTTACAAGCAGTGACCTCACAAACTTTTTTTTCTTTCCCCCGCCTTGGAAAAGCCCCAATGAGCTCGGATTGAAAAGGCAGAAGAATTTCTTTCCTTCTTCCTCCCTTCCTCCTCCCTTTCTTTCTTAGGATTTATTTTGAGAGAGAGAGGAGGAAGAGAAAGACGGTAAGCACGGGCGAGAGGGGCAGAGGGAGAGAGAGAAACCTCAAGCAGACTCCCTGCTGAGCACAGAACCTGATACAGGGCTTGATCCCACAACCCCAAGATCATGACCCAAGCCAAAATCAAGAGTCCGACACCCAATTGACTGAGCTACTCAGGCATCTTGCACAAGAATTTCTTCTTTGGGAATGATAAATCTCTGTCATACTCTTTTCCAGCAATCCATCCAAGCATCTGTCCACCCATCTCTCTATTCAGTATTTACCAATTACTTCCTCTATGTACAATGGACCACTGTTAACTGTCCTTTTTAAGAGGTACATTCACAAATTTCTCAGAACTTTAAAACTTGATATTGTCAACACGTTCAGAGATGTTTCAGAGACAGCTCTGCATCTGGGAAGAGATCTCTTCACTTATTCACAGATGAGAAAAAGGGAAGGAGAGCAGAAAAAAAAGCATTCAATGAATTCTCTTTCTAGAAAGACACTAGAATGTAAATCCTTAAGAACATGAGTTCTATATGGTTTGTTCATGAACATATCCAAAGGGCTTGGAACAGTGCCTGGCACATAGCAGGTACTTTAACTATTTGCTGAATACAACAAATGAATGAATATTCGAATAGGTAAGCAAGGTGATGGGCAGGAAAGATGGAGGGAGAGGGAAACAGATTGAGGGAGGCATGGCCTGAATGGCTTCTCCTCAATCAGGGTCTTAAATTAAGAATTCACAATCATCTCCAAACAGCTTCAAATACTTCTCCCAGACCCTAGAAACTTACTTTGTTGAGGGCCCCAGCTCCGGTCAGAATTAAGTGAGAATTTTCAACCTGGATGGTTCTCTGTCCCAGCCGGACAAGGTAAGCCCCAATCCCAATGGCCCGGCATGTAACCTTTAAAAAGAATAAATTCAAAAAGAAAAGAAAAGAAAAGAGAGAAAGAAAAGAATAAATTCTACATGTCACATATTTATGTCCCTCCCCAGCTGTAAGAACTAAGGCACAGATGTATAAAATCCACATTAACAGAAAAAAAATACTGCTTTTTGCAAAGTTTGATTCACAATATTAAGCCTCACAATTCCCTGGTCAAAGAAAAGATGGTACAGAATTCGCTGAATGATTCAAGTATTAGACCCTTAAAGGTTCATAGGCTCTTTACTTCTCTTATACTTTTGCCTGTTCCACAGATGCTTGGCATCTACACTAGAGGTGAGAACAAGGAAAAGTAGTTTAAAAAAAATAAATTCAAGCTGTTATAGCTCTGTTAGAAGGCTTAGAGAAAATAGTTAAACTAAAGGCTAAAATGAGGTGCTAGGTTTATCTGGGATATTCAATTATTTACATTAGGATGCACAGTGAAAATCAAATTGTAGATATATAATTTTTTTTGTAGATATATAATTTTTAAGAAATGTTCTCATTTGGGACTGAATAGCAGAGATGGGACAAAAATAACTCCTAGTCACCCAGTCGGTCCTTCAAAAAGGTCATATTCTGTTAAGATTTACCAGGCTGATGGTGATGATCTCATCATAGGCCAATGAGGATTCTCCAGCAATCATTCCAGAACCTCGAAGGTTCTCTGCTCCAAGTCCCTCTTCCTTCCCAATAATATCAGTTATCTTGTACCTAATGGATACAGCCATGCCAAATTATAAAGGTTAAACACAAGAATAACAATCCATTAAAAATAATAATAGCCATTCAAAGGCTGCTAAAAGCATCCTGCAAGCTTGTTTAAAGCCAGCGCTCTTATATACTCTTCTTATAATTTTCATTCATGTATCTTTCCTCCTTAGCTTGGTGCCTATTCTTGCTGGAAGCAATACAGTATAGCAGAAAGAGCAAAATCTGAAATTAAGTAGACAGGCTTAAATCCCTGACACATGCAGCCATGTAACTCTGGAGATAATAGTAACTTCTGTAAAATGGAGATAATGTTTACCTCTAAGGGTTGACATGAGAGTTAAATTAAAGTAACAAAGAAAGGCCTTGACACATAGATGGCGCTCCGATTTTAGAGGCCCTGTCTTACTTTCTAGAACAAGTTTCTTAAAAGTGGGGTCAATGTAGATCTCTCTATAATCAACAGTAGCCATTAAATCAACAATTTTAGATAAATGTTACAAAGGAATAAAAAAAAAATTCAGAGGCTGAGTGAGAATGCTCAGCCCAATTTCTCAAGTAAAAAAAAAAAAAAAATCCTTTCTCTTTTCAAGACAGGACTAAGGGTAAGATCAAAACAGTACATGCCCATTCCTGCTCTTTCATAAATATCATGTGCATACACGGAGGGGTCCTGGCTCAAGTGTTCTGGAGGGGCAAGTGGAATGTGTGTGGAAATGAAATACTGGCCAAGTTGTCCAGAAAGCATCCTGTGGATCCAGTGGGAGCCACTCATCTGTCTTCTTGGCAGGGGATTTAGAGTGATAGCTAATAATGGGAAATGGGAGATGGGGAATGCAACTAATAAAAGAAAGGAAAAATACAAAGTTGGAAGTAGAGATGGGCGTATATTCTTTACTGTTCTGTGTGTATCCAGAAAGCTTGGCACTGGGCATAGTTTAATAAATTGAAATAATAAATAAATACCCCCCGGTGGCTCTTAAACTACTTTTTTACCCTTATATTTCTCTGTTCCCTTTTTTCTTTACTTCTAACCTCTACCAAATCCTTCCCTTTGCCCTTGCCCTTGGCCTCTGGCTTTGCATCTTTACTTCCCAGACTCCTTTGCATTTCTATTTTTAGCCTCTCCTAGGAATTCTCCAATTCTTCCTTTTGCTCTGTATCTAGGCTCTAAATTCTAGAGGTATGTTGCAGGTAAGGCTAATCTCCCTTAAGGGGTTAATAAGCCACAATAATTGGAGGGGGGCTTAGTGTGTCCTTTCTGGAAGGCTCACATGCCATGCAGTCATAAACACTCATGGGTCCAGTCAGCCTTTCCTGCAAAGCAGATCTTTTCCCTCCTAAGGACTACATATTGCTTCACAGGGATTCATGACTTTTTAAGTGGCTTCTTCTCCCTTTTTATTACATGAAAAAGAATACAAATTTCCCATTTTCTGCTCTATGGTCTGAGTCTTCTAGTGTTAAGACTATCATTTGTAATAAAAATCTTTGTACAGTATAATACAATTAACAAAACACATCCATAAATACATATGATTTTTGATCCTCACAGCAATCCAGTGTGATAGGTAATGTCCTCTCATTACAGGTAATAGTGCCCAGGATTTTCAACTGCTTACTATGTACTCAGTCCTATGCTAAGGGCTTTACATATATTAATTTACTTGATCTTCATTTTACAGATGAGGAAACTGTAGCTGAGAGAAGAAAAATGACTTGCTAATTTAACAAAAGCAATATATAAAATCAGTAATATTTTAAAAAAAGATTTTATTTATTTATTTGAGAGAGAGAGAGCATGACACAAGGGAGAGTAGAGGGAGGAGGAGACTCCTTGCTGATGGGGAGCCCGATGCAGGGCTTGATCCTAGGACTCCCAGATCATGACCTGAGCCCAAGGCAGACGCTTAATGGACTGAGCCAGCCAGGCACCCCACAAATTAACAGCTTTTTAAAATATCAGTTATAAAGAGTTAAAAAATATAATGGGGAGGGGGAATCCCATTCAGAATAGCAAGAAAAAGTGCAAAATATTTAGGAATAAACATTTTAAAAATGGCAAAACCTCATTATACCCACATGGTGCACCATGGTGCCTCTGGTGTCACAGTGAACTTCCAGGGGCACTGCGGGATATTTTAAATACCTGAGAGAAACACTATGATATGGAGTACCTGTTGGATTCCAGGTGAACTACTAGATTTAGATAGTTCATAATTAAACATTAGATAATACTACATTCCTTTGACAATGTTCTATCTTTGCAAAGCTGGGTTTTCAGTTTCTGTGGAAAAAAAAAACAAGTTCTGCACAAAAATCAATGCAGAACAAGAAATAAGGGTGGCTACATCCAAGATTAATCCAAGTCTTGAGATTTCGTATAGATGCAGATATCCCATTAGTAAGTAATTGTAATTATTTAAAAATTTTTAAAAAACCCTTTTCATTTATGTATATGATACCTCCCAAATAATTATTATTAGAGTATAAGTACTTATGAAGTTGTTTGGGTCTGACTACTTAGTAAACAGAAACACTGGGTATATCTTTTAGCCCAAAGGTGCTATGAAACCATTACTGAGTCAGCAAGGGTGTTATGAATCAAGAAAGCCTGGGAACTTCTGGCATAACCTATATGAAAAAAAAGCACAAAACTTTAAAAGATACACCTCAATAAATGGAAAAACATATACCATGTTTCTTTTTATTTTTTTTATTTTTTTTTTTAAAAGATTTTATTTATTTGAGAGAGAGGCAGTGAGAGAGAACATGAGCGAGGAGAAGGTCAGAGGGAGAAGCAGACTCCCCATGGAGCTGGGAGCCCGATGCGGGACTCGATCCCGGGATTCCAGGATCATGACCTGAGCCGAAAGCAGTCGTCCAACCAGCTGAGCCACCCAGGCGTCCCTCTTTTTTTTTTTTTTTTTTTTAATTAAAGATTTTGTTTATTTGACAGACAGGGATCACAAGTAGGCAGAGAGGCAGGCAGAGAGAGGAGGAAGCAGGCTCCCCGCAGAGCAGAGAGCCCGATGTGGGGCTTGATCCCAGGACCCTGAGATCATGACCTGAGCCGAAGGCAGAGGCTTTAACCCACTGAGCCACCCAGGCACCCCGATATATCATGTTTCTTGCTGGCAAGAGTTAATGTTATGAAGATGTCAGATCTTCCTAAATTAATTGATAAGTGTAATGTAATTTGAATCAAAATCATTATGGAAAGGTTTTGGTTATTAAAAAAATGAGCCTAATATAAAAAGATAAAAATAGCTAGTAAAACACGGGGGAAAAATGAACAACGTGGGGAAATATGCCCCATTAGAATAGTTAAAATAGGGGCACCTGGGTGGCTCAGTGGGTTAAAGCCTCTGCCTTCGGCTCAGGTCATGATCCCAGGGTCCTGGGATCGAGCCCCACATCGGGCGCTCTGCTCAGCAGGGAGCCTGCTTCCCTTTCTCTCTCTCTGCCTGCCTCTCTGCCTACCTGTGATCTCTGTCTGTCAAATAAATAAATAAAATCTTAAAAAAAAAAGAATAGTTAAAATAAGGTGGCATTAGCTCAAGAACAGACAGCACAGAAAAACAATACAAAGGCAACTAACTGAGTTGAGATTATTATAAAAGTGAGGAAAGCACACATTAGTCAATTAATGGCTTGGAGTAGTTGATTAACATTCCAGAAAATACTTGAAGATAGATTGTAAAAATGTTCAACCTCACTAGTATTCAAAAGTACCAGTTAAAATAATTGCTCTTTGGGGCGCCTGGGTGGCTCAGTGGGTTAAGCCTCTGCCTTTGGCTCAGGTCGTGATCTCAGGGTCCTGGGATCAGGCCCCACATTGGGCTCTCTGCTCAGCGAGGAACCTGCTTCACCTTCTCTCTGCCTGTCTCTCTGACTACTTGTGATCTCTCTCTGTCAAAATTAAAAATAATAATAATTGTTCTTTTAATCTTATTTTATTAATTGACAAAATCAATATGGGCAAGGGTGCAGAAAATTAAAGGGGAAGAACAAACTATCAGATATTTCTGGTGGGACTGCAGATCTTGGGAGGGCAATTTGAATTTATCAAAAATATCTTTAAAACAGCCATTATTTTTAGCCAGTAATTCCACTTTTAGAAATTAGTCCAAAGGGAATAATGAGAGATATTCCTAAAAGTTTTTATTAAAAAAAAAAAAAAAACCATTTAGGGGCGCCTAGGCAGCTCAGTGGGTTAAGCCTCCGCTTTCAGCTCAGGTCATGATCTCAGGGTCCTGGGGTCGAGCCCCGCATCGGGCTCTCTGATCAGTGGGGAGCCTGCTTCCTCCCTCTCTCTCTGCCTGCCTCTCTGCCTGCTTGTGATCTCTGTAAATAAATAAAAATCTTTAAAAAACAAGACAAAAACAAAAACAAAAAAAAACATTTAGCCCAGGAATGTAGCAGTATATAGTGGGAACAGTCTGAATGTTCAAAAAGTATATATTTATTTTGATAAATTATGAAGCCATTAAATATAATTTTCTTATATAATATTTTAAGAATATACAAAACGGGTGCCTGGGTGGCTCAGTGGGTTAAAGCCTCTGCCTTCGGCTCGGGTCATGATCCCGGGGTTCTGGGATCGAGCCCCACATCATGCTCTCTGCTAAGCAGGGAGCCTGCTTCCTCCTCTCTCTCTCTGCCTGCCTCTCTGCCTGCTTGTGATCTGTCAAATAAACAAATAAAATATTTAAAAAAAAAAAAAAAAAAAAAAAAAAAAAAAAAAAAAAAAAAAAAAAAAAAAAAAAAAAAAAAAAAAAAAAAAAAAAAAAAAAAAAAAAAAAAAAAAA
>PISX010030481.1:0-18667 GCA_004024625.1 Mellivora capensis | reverse complement strand
CTATAAAGAACTTCTCAAACTCAACACACACAAAACAGATAATCATATCAAAAAATGGGCAGAAGATATGAACAGACACTTCTCCAATGAAGACATACAAATGGCTATCAGACACATGAAAAAATGTTCATCATCACGAGCCATCAGGGAGATTCAAATTAAAACCACATTGAGATACCACCTCACACCAGTTAGAATGGCCAAAAGTAGCAAGACAGAAAACATGTGTTGGAGAGGATGTGGAGAAAGGGGAACCCTCTTACACTGTTGGTGGGAATGCAAGTTGGTGCAGCCACTTTGGAGAACAGTGTGGAGATTCCTTAAGAAATTAAAAATAGAGCTTCCCTATGACCTGCAATTGCACTACTGGGTATTTACCCCAAAGATACAGATGTGGTGAAAAGAAGGGCCATCTGTACCCCAATGTTTATAGCAGCAATGGCCAAGGCTGCCAAACTGGAAAGAACCAAAATGCCCTTCAACAGATGAATGGATAAGGAAGATGTGGTCCATATACACTATGGAGTATTATGCCTCCATCAGAAAGGATGAATACTCAACTTTTGTAGCGACATGGATGGGACTGGAAGAGATTATGCTGAGTGAAATAAGTCAAGCAGAGAGAGTCAATTATCATAAAGTTTCACTTATTTGTGGAGCATAACAATAACATGCTAATGGATAGGAAGAACAAATATTGTAAAAATGTCTATGCTACCTAAAGTAATATACACATTTAATGCAATACCTATCAAGTCCCATCCATTTTTTTTCAAAGAAATGGAACAAATAATCCTAAAATTTATAGGAACCAGAAAAGACCTCGAATAGCCAGAGGAATATTGAAAAAGAAAGCCAAAGTTGGTGGCACCACAGTTCCAGACTTCAAGCTCTATTACAAAGTTGTCATCATCAAGACAGTATGGTCCTGGAACAAAAACAGACACACAGATCAATGGAACAGAATAGAGAGCCCCGAAATAGACCCTCAACTCTATGGTCAACTAATCTTTGACAAAGCAGGAAAGAATGTCCAAACAGTCTCTTCAACAAATGGTGTTGGGAAAATTGGACAGCCACATGCAGAAAAATGAAAGTGGACCATTTCCTTATACCACACATGAAAATAGACTCAAAGTGGATGAAGGACCTCAGTGTGAGAAAGGAATCCATCAAAATCCTTGAGGAGAAGACAGGCAGCAACCTCTTTGACCTCAGCTGCAGCGTCTTCCTAGGAACATTGCCAAAGGCAAGGGTAGCAAGGGCAAAAATGAACTATTGGGACTTCATCAAGATCAAAAGCTTTTGCACAGCAAAGGAATCAGTTAACAAAACCAAAAGACAACTGACAGAATGGGAGAAGATATTTGCAAATGACATATCAGATAAAGGGCTAGTATCCAAAATCTATAAAGAGCTTATCAAACTCAACACCCAATGGACAAATAATCCAATCAAGAAATGGGCAGAGGACATGAACAGACATTTTTGCAAAGAAGACATCCAGATGGCCAAAAGACACATGAAAGTACTCCACATCACTCAGCATCAGGGAAATACAAATTAAAACCACAATGAGATATCACCTCACACCAATCAGAATGGCTAAAACTAACAAGTCAGGAAATGACAGATGCTGGTGAGGATGCAGAGAAAGGGGAACCTCCTGCACTGTTGGTGGGAATGTAAGCTGGTGAAACCACTCTGGAAAACAGCATGGAGGTTCCTCAAAAAGTTGAAAATAGAGCTACTCTACAAACCAGCAATTGCACTACTGGGTATTTACCCTAAAGATACAGATGTAGTGATCCAAAGGGGCATGTGTACCCAAATGTTTATAGCAGCAATGTCCACAATAGCCAAACTATGGAAAGAACCTAGATGTCCATTAACAGATGAACTGATAAAGAAGAAGTGGTATATATATATACAATGGAATACTGTGCAGCTATCAAAAGAAATGAAATCTTGCCATTTGCAACAATGTGGATGGAACTAAAGGGTATTATGCTTAGCAAAATAAGTCAATTGGAGAAAGACAACTATCATATGATCTCCCTGATATGAGGAAGTGGAGATGCAACGTGGGGGGTTTGGGGGTAGGAAAAGAATAAATGAAACAAGATGGGATCGGGAGGGAGACAAACCATGAGACTCTTAATCTCACAAAACAAACTGAGGGTTGCTGGGGGGATGGGGGTAGGGTGAGGGTGGTGGGGTTATGGACACTGGGGAGGGTATGTGCTATGGTGAGTGCTGTGAAGTGTGTAAACCTGGTGATTCACAGACCTCTACCCCTGGGGATAATCATACATTATATGTTAATAAAAATTTTAAAAAATTAAATAAAAATAAAAAAATAAAAATAAAGCCATTGTGATACAAGAAGATAAATGTTCTGATAGTTGACAAAAGTGGTGTGGGTAGATCAAAAGTGGTACTGATCTGCCTGGATATGTTGCCAAATGCTTTACAAAGGAGCTACCATTTGGGAAAGGTGATTGAGAAAGATGAATACTTTTCTTTTTGTAGAAAAAAATAAAAGTGAATAAATAAGAATAGACTATGGTTAACAGCCATCAGTTTGTTTTCTATATTTGTAGATCTGGTTCTGATTTTTTTTTGTTTATTCATTTGTTTTTTAGATTACACATATGATTGATATCTCAGTTTGACTTATTTCACTTAGCATAGTATCTTCCATGTCCATCCATGCTGTTGCAAATGACACAACCTCCTCTTTTTTAATAGTTGCTTAATATTCCATTATACATCTATACATCTTCTTTATCCATTTATTTATCAATGGGAACTTCTGTTGTTTCCATATCTTGGCTACTGCAAATAATTCTGCAATAAACATAGATTTGCATATATCTTTTTGAATTATTGTTCTCATTTTCTTTGGGTGAATATCCACTAGTGGAATTACTGAATTATATGGTATTTAAATTTTTTCGAGGAAACTTCATATTTGTTATACACCTGAAACTAATGTAACATTGTATGTCAGTTGTACTAGAAAAATGAGGAAGAAAAATATATTATGGTTGAAAATGGCCAAGAAAATTCAACATTTGGGAGTCTTATCATTCTTATTAGGGAGGAACAAAGAATAGGGATTAGTTTGGAAAGGTGAACTGTACAAGTATGTGAAAATCCTTATATCTATGATAAGGATTTCAGTTTTGTTCTAAGCAATAGAGAGCCATTTTTAATAGAGAGCCAGATTTTTAAACAGAAAGATGTACTAAAGTTTGCTTATTAAATCTCTATTATAGAAATATCCAATTATGAGCTGACTTTGGGAGTCTAGTATTAGGAAATTAGAGAAGTCTATTACATTGCTCATGGTGAGATGAGTGAAGTCGTAACAAAAGCAAAATGAACTGTTGTATGTAGTTTAAAATTGCACTTAATCCATTCTTAGGTAATACTCTATATAATCTCTTCACATATTGTTTTCTTTAGGATCAGCCTCGTTAATTTTATTTAAATCTTAAAAAATGTGAGTATAGTGGACATAAATTCTTGAGTAGTTTCAAGATGTACAACATAGCAACTGGATATTTCTGTACATTATGCTATGCTCACCACAATGTTCTGTCACCATACAATGCTATTGCAATACCATTGGCTATATTCTCTTACTGGACTTTTTTATTGCTATGCCTTATTCATTCCATAACTGGAAGCCTTTATCTCCCACTCCCCTTCCCCCACTCCCCCACCTCCAATTCCCTCTGGCAACCATCAGTTTGTTGTTCTTCAGCTGCATTTCTGTCTCATTTTTTAAGAAAAGATTTTATTTATTTATTTGACAGACAGATCACAAGTAGGCAGAGAGGCAGGCAGAGAGAAGGGGGGAAGCGGGTTCCCTGCTGATCAGAGAGCCCGATGTGGGGCTCAATCCCAGGACCCGGAGATCATGACCTTAGCCGATGGCAGAGGCTTAACCCACTGAGCCACCCTGGTGCCCCTCTGTCTCATTTTTTATACTGGTTAAAAATCTGTGTAGAGAGTTATAACTGCAATTTAAAAAAATAAATGTTGTAAGTATAGTATTAGTTAATCAAGAAGCAAAATAATAAAAAAATAGGTAACTATTAATAAACAAGACTGGTTCATTTTGGTCATTCAAGTAAAGGTAACCATCATTTTATTTATGTGTGAAATATTTATTCCATGTAAAGACATTTATTCCATGTAAAGACATTTATTCCATATAAGTATATGCGATATACTTAGATACATCATTTTCTTATTTTCATCCTAATAAAAGTCTCCATTTTTGTACTTTTAATCTAGTTTATTATACAGCTCAACTTCAATACCTAATTTGAGCATCACCAAAGACAACTGCTACCGAGACTATTATGTCTTGAAAATTTTTAATGTAGAGCTGAGTATCATTGATAAATGAGAGTTACTTATCAGCATTTACCATATAGTGAAATATGAAATTGACTAGTGTAATTTTTCAAAAGCAATTAGTTGTCTAAGTTGAAGATAAGGGATTAAGTATAAAATATTTCTAAAGCAAACTAAGGTAAATTAAACATTACACATTTAAAAGTTTGAACATGACACTTGCAAGCTAATCACCTTGCAGCATGGTGATGAATGTCAGTGTGCTTCTCCCGGGTAAACAGAGGAAGGAAGTTCAGTATTACAATGACAGCTACAGACCTTAAATAATTACCTTGAAACGTTAGATGATAGGGTATTCCAGTTGTTCCGTATTTCTTTGCTGCAAAAAAGGAAAGTAGGATAAGCCATGCCATTCAAGGTCTATTTAAATGGCATCAGAGTTACCAGAAAATGTCAGACAATCAAGACAATATGAGTTTTCTCCTCTGAAATCATAGATTTTTTTTTCAACTAAAATGAAGTTATGTTTTTATCATGACAAAGCAATTGAATAGTTAAACATACTTGGTAGGAACTGATTGCTTTGATTCATCATGGCCTTTAATTAGCTTGAATTATAACTGTCATTGATTTGAGTGACAACCAGTTATTATAGCACCATGAAGAAACATCTTCTTCCCTTCATATTTGCAGAAATTGATGAAATTTCAGTATGGTTCAAAAAATATTTGTTGAACATCACTATGTGCTATACATCATACTGTGTACTGCTGCTTTATGAAGTAAGTGAAAGGAACAGAAATGTAAACTAATCACCATAGTTGCTGGACCAGATAATGTGCTAATATCATAATGTCAAACACAGAAGTACTAGAGTGAAATGGAAACTCTCAGAGAAAGGGGTAATATCTATTTTTGTATTAGATAACATTTTACATACAGATACATCCTGAGCAGAATGGGCAGAAAGTGTAAAGGCACATGTAGTCACAAGCAAATTGGTATTTAGAGGACACAAATCTAGAGAGGTAGTCAAACACTACCCCATAAAGGTTCTAGTTTGTTAAGTTTATTCTAACAAACTTGCAGATAACAGGAAGCCAGTGATTATTTTCAATGAAGGAGTAGTTTGACCTGTTTTGTTTTAGGAATATTTGTTTTGAAGGAAGTTTAGAGAATGGATTTTAATGATGACAAATATTCCATGAGACCTGATAAAAGGTTACAGTAACATTCTATCATACAGACTTTTTGGTTCATTGGCTGTGGACATGAGAATAAAGGAGATCTGGAAAATAACAAATAAATTCCAACCTTGAATCATTGAATATGGTCATGTTAGACTCTGGGATAAAGAATACAGGAGGTCTTCTTGAGATCAAATAATGAGTTCTTTTGAGACACAGTTGAATATAAAATTCCTTTGGGATGTCCAGTAGGTAGTAGGTCGTAAGTAGTTTACTAATTGAACTGAAGGGAGAGGTAGAGCTTTCTATGCATATTTCCCAGACATTAGTATACAGATTAATGCTGCAACCTTTTGTTAGGTCAGATTTATTTGGAGATAATATTTGGAGTGTGAAGAAGATTGCAATTGCTGAGAACTCTTATATTGAAGGAGTGGGAAGGGAAAGCGCACATCATCAAGGAAATTAAGGAAAAATAATCAGAAAGCAGGAATGCAAACCAAGAAAAGAAGGGCATCATGAAAAGAGAGGCAATGTTTTTAAAAGGAGTGGGAATAATCAAAATGCCATAAAATGTTCAGTATTGATGAGAACTAAAAAGTATGGAAGGATTTAGTGACTAGTAATTCATGCCCATGATGAGAGTAATTTCAACAAAGATGTAGAAACAAAGAACACATTCCAACATTCTAATCATGGAAAAAATATATGTATTCACACACATACACACACACACGCACACACACATACACACAAACTATATTTATAAAGGATCTGGACACATAAGTGTTTAATAAAGGTTACCTTTATTATCTCTCTAATAAAGAGAAATTCTTTATTCTTTATTCAGTATTCCTTATTCTGTATTCTGGTAAAATATATGTCAAAATACATATAGGCCAGTGAAGATTTTAAGTAGCTCTGTAGTGATCCTGAAACTTGGGTGCACTATAGGCAGACCACAAATTCTGTTTCTTTTTTTCCCTTTGTAAAATCTTCCCTTCGTCACAGTTGGTATTAGATAGTGGCCATGGATTGTTAGAAGATGGTAAACAGTACTCTTATGTTGTGCTTAACATAGTAAAAATGTTCTATGTTTCAATCAAATCTTACAATTTTTATTGTACAAATCTTTAATTTCCTTGGTTAAATTTATTCTTAAAGCATTTTATTGTTTTTAATGCTTTTGAAAGAAAAGTTAGATTTTCTAGTTACAATTTGGTACCTGGAATTGGCTTCTATTAAGTATAATTTCACATAGGTCTGAGACAATTGTGGTTTCTGACTTTATGATACACAACAATATTTTTAATTGACAAAATTCTCAATTATCAGTGAAAGAAGAAGGAACTGGAAGAGGGACAAAGAAGTGAAGAAAGAGAAGAGAAAGAAGAAAAGAAGGCAAAAGAGAAAGAATAAGTATATTTTAATAATTATATAAGGAAATCCTGGTTAGAAAAATCTACCAAATTCATAAAAGCTATAGTCTTAATAGTGATTGTGTTTGCCTCATGGGACATTTTTTTTCCTTCTTAAAATTTTTAGTACTTTTTTTGTATTTTCCATAATTAGAGAATGTCTGTTTTTAAAATGGAAAAACCTTAATTAAAAATATCACATGTTGGGGCGCCTGGGTGGCTCAGTGGGTTAAGCCTCTGCCTTCGGCTCAGGTCATGATCTCGGGGTCCTGGGATCGAGCCCCACATCGGGCTCTCTGCTCAGCGGGGAGCCTGCTTCCTTCTCTCTGTCTCTGCCTGCCTCTCTGCCTACTTGTAATCTCTATCTGTCAAATAAATAAAATCTTTAAAAAAAATCACATGTGATGTATTTCCTCTGCTTCCTATGTTGAATGCATGTTTTAAACAGAATTAACTGTTGTAGTGGTTTTGAACAAAGTAATTTATGGCTGTGCAAAAAGTCACCTTATTGAAGTCGATTTCACAGTTACTTTTGTAAGAAACATATTGGCTTTATGCAGGGGGTATAATTTTCCTAAAACCTTTACTTTCTTTATATGACACAGCAGAAGTATACTAAGTGTTTTGTCTAATCTGACTTAAAATGATTTCATGGTATTGATGGTCTTCCAGCTTCTCACTACATAAGATCTTATATTTTTGTGCTCAATTTTATCATGAATCACTTCCTATTTTACCAACTCTGCCATAAATTTCATTGATATCAGTGGTTAAATGTTCAGAAAATCAAACTCCATACCAAATTTTGGAAGCCAAGGTTTGAGTTATTTCTTATATTAAAAAGAGTAATGCAGAAGAAACTTGTTTCTAGAAAAATATGGCAAAACAATCAATATTTATTTAACAATTGTCTGAGATAATTGATGTATATTACATTTAATCCACTCAAAAGTAGGTTATAGATAAGGAGACAGAGCTTCAAGGAGGCTAACGAACAGTCAGTGATAGGGCTGGCACAGCTCAGTAAGAATTCCTGCTTTTTAATTTCTATCACATGGCAGTTCTTTCTGCATTAATTAAATCATACAAATGAAAAGAAACTTTATTTATAAAAACCTAACAGAGAAGATTAAAAAAGAAAACAATTTTTTAAGTCAAATGGACAAGTCCTAGCTTAATCTGTGATCCATAGGCATGTATGTACACACACACACACACACACTCACACTTTCCCCATGGGAGTTGAACTCAAATTCATGATTCAATCCATTCTACTACTCCCACTTCACACTGTCATAATTATTTTCCCCCAAAGACTCACAAAATGGAATTGTGCTAGACCCTGTTTATACTTTTTCCAGACATGTCCAATTCTGTCTGAATCACATGTAGAACACAGTGTAAACTCTCATGCCCCAAACTCTGATGTACTTCATATGTCTTTGAAACTAGAAACTAATTATTATGTTCTATGGGACTCTTTTGAAATAAGTTATAAAAGAAACCATTATTGTCATTCATTCTAGTTCATTCAGGTTAAAATAACTGCTTTATATTCAACAGTATTTGGGTAAAATTTCAGTGGAAAGTACCCAGGTTTTTAGTAAATTAAATTATTCTTCCTTTACTTTTAGAGAATGATGAAGAAGACAAAAATATCATTTTTTTTCAATAATTTACTTTATTTTTTAAAATATTTATTTATTTTGAGAGGGAGAGAGAGAGTTGGGGGGGGATTGTGGGGCAGAGGGAGAGAGAGTCTTAAGCAGAGTCTGTGCTGATTGTGGAACCTGATCCTGAGATTAAGACCTGATCTGAAACCAAGAGTCGGATGTTTACCTATTGTGCCACCCAGGCACCCCTCAATAATTTATTTTAAAAGTAAGCATTTCCAAAGATGTCTTGATATCAATATTCTTTCAGCATAATTTGATTTACTATTTCATTCTATTCTGCAACAATAAAAATGTACAAAGGGGGACCCTAATAACTAAACCAAAGAATAATTATTTTCACTTATAGAACTCAAACAAATATAATTTTCCACCATTTTCAACAAGAATTAAACAAGTTTTCTTCTGAAACACAATTAACAAGAAAATAGTCTTCATGAAACACCCCATTTCCAAGCCCTCCTATTAGATAACTCTGTGCTAGAATTTTCTCACCTATCCTTTTCTCCTGTTTCTGTATGGTGACAGCTCTTTAGCAATCAACTCTAAGTTTTCCCTAAACTGTCATAAAGACACAACTTAAGATTCTTTTTAAGGATGTTAATTATTTTTAACATACACAAACATGTTTCATTTATGGTTAAGTAGGCTACTAATTTTAAAATATGACTCAGATTTATGCTAAAAGCTGCTTGTTGATAGATCTGTCATAAAGTTTTCCTTCACACTCAAGTAGATGTGACAAAATGTGATGGAAAATACATAAACACGTGGTTCAATAAAAACTCCTAAGAGCCCTAGTTAAAAGAGAAAATATTTAAGGAAGAATTTAAGCTTGAAAATTCTAGCTTAAACGATATATAATCCTAAGAGAAAAAGGAACAGAAAGAGATTTTAACTTTGTTATTAGGGTAAATATAGATCTGTTCATATATTTTATTATTCTAAGTTTTTAAGAGTTTAAAAAGATCCCCAAAGAAATTGACATGTACATGATATATGATGTTGTTTAATAATATTTTAGAGGAAGAGAAAAACAATATCACTAGGGGGATGAGATTAATTTGAGCATTCTACATCCAAAGAATATGTGATATCAAACTCCTAAGAAATACATTTATTTTTTATCAGAAATAGGTTTTTAAAAGAGACCCGCTGTTTGGTTGGCAGAATGACAGAGATGCTATTGTAGTGTGTGAACGTATGGATTAATGAATTCTGAACTCTTCATGTCTGTTTCATAACCCCTTACTGTACTATAATCATGAAACAAATAAGCATACACAATACCACTATGACTTGGTGAATACTGAACTGATATCTTCAGGTGATGCTATTTTCATTTTGAAATGTTTTCGTCCTGATATTGTTTTTCTACAATGAGGAATAGGAAGTGCAAGGAATACACAGACATAAACGAGTGTTGTGGCCATGACATTTTCACCCCTCCATGAATATGTCCCCTTTATTAGGGACTATTGCACTGGCTTCACAGCATGGGTAGTGTTTATTTCTCTGCTTTCTGACTGTATGTTTGGGTAGATGATTTTTTCTGGCCAATAGAATGGCATGGAAATGATTGTGGTGGAGTTCTAAGCCTAGGCATCAGGGGATCTCTTGTGCTTCTATCTGCTCTAGTTCACCCTTGTTACCACCCCCTGGAACAAACTATTGCATCTCCCTCATCGGTTGCAAGAAGGAGGTGAAATATGAGTGGAACAGAGCTGCCACCAGTTGAGCCAAGCCAAGATCAGCATCTCCCAGCTGGCTATAAACCCATGAATGAATCCATCTGAGACTTGTAAAACCACTCATCTCAATCCGGTTTAAGGCAGCCAAATCCTCAGGTGATCTGCAGACTTGTGAGCTAAATTCATGCTTACATTTTAAATTTGTTGATGTATTATTTGTTATGCAGCATTATGGTGGCAGAAGACAGCTGTTAGAAGTATGGCTTCTTTCTTTTTTAAAAATTTAATTCCAGTATAATTAACATCCTGTGTTATACCAGTTTTGGGTATATAATATAGCGATCCAACAGTTCTATATGTTACTCAGTGCTCATTACGATAAGTGTGCTCTTAGTCCCTTGCACCTATTTCATCCATTCCCCGCCTACCTTCCCTCTGGTAACTACCAGTTTGTCCCCTGTGTTTAAGAGTCTGGTTTCTTTTTGTTTGTTTGTTTGTTTGTTTTTTGTATCTTTTTTCTTGTTCACTTGTTTTGTTTCCTATATCCCATATGTGAGTGAAGTCATATGGTATACATCTTTCTCTGACTTATTTCACTTTATGTAATACCTTCTAGATCCATCTATGTTTTTGCAAATGGAAAGATTTCATTCTTTTTTATGGCTGAATAATATTCCTCTCTCTCTCTCTCTCTCTCTCTCTCTCTCTCTCTCTCCACACACACACACACACGCATCTTCTTTATCCATTTATTTATTGATAGATACTTAGATTATTTCCATAATTTGGCTATTGTAAATAATACTGCTATAAACACAGGGGTGCAAATATCTTTTCAAATTAGTGTTTCTATATTGTTTGGATAAATACCCAGTAGGGGAACTACTTGATCATACAGCAAATGTACCTTTAATTTTTTCAGGAACCTCCACAATGTTTCCCACAGTGGCTGCACCAATGTGCATTCCCATGAACAGTGCACAAGTGTTCCTTTCTCTCCACATCCTTGCCAACACTTGCTATTTCTTGTCTTTTTGATTCTAGCCATTCTGACCAGTGTGAGATAATATCTCATCGTGGTTTTGCTTTGCATTTCCTTGATGATGAGTGATGTTGAGCATCTTTTCATGTGTCTGCTGGCCATCTATATGCCTTCTCTGGAGAAATATCTGTTCATGTCTTCTGAGTATGGCTTCTTTTTTTGAAGATGTTTGCACAAATGGAGATCACTTTGCAGGCTGTTACAGTGTTTTTGTGTCCAGTGATCTGACTCAGTTATTAGAAATTAAAATGATAAGTAAAGGAGAGATATGAAAGACATTTCAAGCAGAGTATGGGTCAAATTAGAAGACTTAATGCAAAGTGAAAAAAAAAAGAAAGATTAATAAGAAAATGAATATGTATTTTCTAGATCTTCACTGTCTAATAGAGAAGCCATTAGCCATATATGATAATTTAAATATAAGTTAATTAAAATTTAGTAAAATAAAAATTTAGTTTCTCATTCTCACTAGCCACATTTTAAGTGCCCAATAGCCACATATCCTTAGTGGCTACCATAAGGAAAATTCATAAAATATATTGATTATTGCACAAAGTTTCATTAGACAGTGCTAAGACAGCACTATCTAGATGACCAAAGGCTCTCTGAGCCTGAGTTTCATCTTCCTTATGAACATAATAATTATTGCCATAAATATCCCCTGATATAGTAGTGAGGATTCAACTTAATGCATGAAAGCACTTTGCAAACTGAAAAAATGCTCTGTAAGTATAAGGCACTACTGTTGTTGTTTAGTGGAATGATCATTATGCCTTTGACTATAAAAAGAAATCCTTATATCACAAAGTCTGTAGGGGTTGGATTCACTGAGATAGCCAGTGACCTTGGTAATTGCTCTTACTCTTAGGAAGCAAGCCTAAAAATAGTAAAAAGTAAATTTCTTAAGAATGAGAATTAAAATTATTGCTGTTTCAGTGCCTTCTAGTGAATCTGAGGGATGAGAAATTTTATATATTAATGTTTGGAACTCAGCAATATTTATTGAAGTTATACATGATTTAAAAATAATTTTCCAGGGGAAAAATTAATTCTAATAAGATGACAAGTTGTGGTTTCAACAGTCTCCATATTTTTATGAAGTTAATTCATTATTTTATTTATTTTAAGTGGATATAGACAAGTAAACTCCTTAGTTCAAATTATTAGATATCTTATTCCTTGATATTTTCATAAATTCAGATACTTTACACCATGTTGACAAATATAGCGAAAACTAGGAGTGGCATTCCTTCAAATTTCAAATATGTGACTGTAAAGTAGGTCCTATAAACATACTTTAGTCATTGGATCAGGAGCTGGATGATGCAATCTTTAACTTCTTTTCCTCATACTGCTGAAATGCTAGTTGAAAGGAAACTGAGACACAAATTGTCCAATCTACCAAGTGTTTAGATGGAGGCCCTAAGGTTCATGGTCATACCTCTAGGACCTAACAGATAATTCACTAATCAGGGGCAATTATACAGTTCCAAGTTGAGTATCCTTTCTAGTATATCAGGCAGCCTTTATGAAAGAAGATTTTAAAAAATGCTCAATTTTAGTTCTTTAAGCACAGATCACCAAGTGGGGGTGGGGGTGGGGGGAGATGGTGGGTGGGGGTGGGGGGAGATGGTGGCACACTAGCTGAATAGTGTGGGTAGAAGTGCTTTTTACACCTAAACATAGTTTTACAGTAATTACAATAAACATGTAAAGTTAGAATATCTTATATTAAAATGTGGATTTCCATTCTCTTTTGAAAAACCAGTTTACATCGGGCATATATTCCCACATGTGTGGTGTCGACATCCTGACCCTGGAGAGTTCTCCAGGCCCCCATCCACCACCAACCAGAAGATCTATGCTCTCCAGTGTATCACAGTCTCCGTCCTCTCCAGTTTTTTGTATTAAACCTGTTTTCTCCTTCATGTTATCTCCCTGCTCCCTGTATCAGTTAGATCTTTTGATCTCTGCCTTAAGGCAGATTACATCTTCAGTGGTCCCTTACCTGAGATTATATATTCTCTTCAGAAATGGGAAGTGAAAGGTTAACACAAGGACATAGGACTGGAGAGTGAAGGGCTGTTCCTGATGGAACAGCTAGAAGCAGTTAGATTCAGGCATGTTAAGGTAATTTTGCAATGGTTTGATTCTTATACTTTTATAATATTGGGATGCTATCTCTCCCTACCACTTAAATTGGACTTTGCATGGTGGCCATGCCATTTCTGGGTATAAAATAAATCATCTGGTTTTTCTTTTCCTGAAAATTGCCTGAATAGCTATTTTCTGAATAATGACTGTGACTGGAAACTCAGGACTCAATAATTTAAAAATTCTTGACGGTCCCCCTGGCTTCTCTCTTTACACCATTCCCTGTTGAGAATAAAAATGTGGAGGCACCTAACTGAATGTTTGAGCATATTCTTGTTTACACTGATGCACAAGTCCCCAAGGTCTGTCTCTAGCATTGTCCTGCAAGCAACACACATTTATCAGCAGCATATTCCAACTCCCTGGTGTAATCAACCCTCCAGAGAAATCTGATTTTTAATTAAGAGTAGCAGAGGGTTTACTTTTGTTCTAGAGCTGATTAATCAGAACTTTGCTATTTGTGTTGCAAAAGGGAATAAATTAACTATACCTTTAATTAGACAAAGAGAAATTTACTTTCACATCTAGCCAAAACAAGAGGACATGCTCCAAGACCGAGATATAGGAGGGTTGAAATATTCCACATAGCAAGTGATGCCTGCATCACTTTTGATAATAAAACATATGCCTTTTGATAATAAACATACTAACTGGAGAGTTCTGCACTGTGTATTCACTGAATTCCTTATCTTATCAGGGTAAATTATTTTATTTTTTATTTTAACTTTCATAATTTTTTTTCCTCAAATATTTCCCACTGAACTTCAAATTGCTCTCATTGAATTTTTGGGATGAAAATAGAGTCAAATACTTTCCTCACTGTATTGTCAGAGAGGACTGGAATAATAAAATATCTCTGACTGGTGGCTTCAATAACAAAAATTTATTTTCTCACAGTTCTGGAGGCTAGAACCCAAGACTAAAGTCTGGCAGGACTGGTTTCTGGTGGGAGCTCTCCCTGGCTCACAGATGGCCACCTCCTGGCTGTGTCCTCACATAGTAGGGGAGGAACAAGAGCGAGCTCTCTGGTTCTCTACTTCTTTTAAAATCCATTTACCCATTCTCCTACCCACCTTTACCCTGGCAGCTACCAGTTTGTTCTTTGTATTTGAATCTCTTTATTTCTTGGTTGGTCTCTTTTCTTATAAGGACACTAATCCCATGTGATCAGGGACCCATTCTACTGACCTCATTGAAACTTAATTACCTTCTAAAGGTCCTATCTCTAAATACAGTTATGTTGAGGGTTAGAATTCAACAAATGAATTTTAGGGGGACACGATTCAGTCCACAGCCTTCACATAAGTCCTCTTATTCCCTCTTGACCATTATCTTTATCTTTTTTTTTTTTTTTTGAGTAGACTTTGAGGCCAGTGTGGTACTTATGTTGAATATCTTTGGCTTTTGTCAACACAAAAGGTTAAATTATAAGCATAGAGACCCAGGGCTTCTTCTCCCTTGGTCCAGATATCTCAGCTTTCTGTCATCTACTCCTCCTTACATATGTCTTCCTTCAGTTTTTCCTATCCAGGAAACAGAACTCTCAGAATCCCAATAAATGTCTTATCTGATAATAGAGGGGAGTTCTGACTGCTGAGTAATAAACCGAACGTGTGGCCACTTGGATATTCTGAATTTGAATCCTGCATATGAAGCTTGAGACAAAAAAAATAATTTTAAATATAAAGGCCATTTTTTCACAATAACTTTCAAAAACTTCTTTTATCCACAATAATGTGTATTTTTTCAAGCAGATTTTTTAGAACTGGAAAGCTTTTAAAGGAAAGAAACAGACACAGAGATAAGTATGCTTAGATACACATAGACTATGTGTACTAAGGGTACATACATAATCTCTTTGAATCCTTACAAAACCCTTTATAGTAAGTTATTTCCAATCATTCTATTTTAACTGAGAAAACTGAGATTCACACAGAAGTGATTTTCTCAAGTTTACAAACTTCATAAGTTTGTAAAATAGGATTCTAATCCAGCTTTGCTGGACACCAGGCTGGAGGAAGGCTCCCAAGTGGACCCAGAGTTACTACTTTACTTTTCATATAAAAGCTAACTCCATAGAGCCAAGAATAAGTATATATAGATCTGTCTAAATAAGTAATATGAGTCTTCCTTGTGTGAATGGATTTTTCCCTTTGCCTTTGTGGCCTTGAAGCTCTAAACCAAATGGGAATCCTAGTACACCAGGCTGATCATTCTACTGAAACACTTATGTATTCATTTCTGACATTCTGCTTCTACTTATATTTTCTATGTAAGACCATCTATTTTGAAGTAATCCACTGAAATTTTCTTGGAAGGGAGTGAGGATATTAAGTTCAAACTGCCAATATTCTGCCTTACTTATTTCAGGAAAAATCTTGTGTTATACAACTCCAAAGTCTATGTTAGACACAGAAAATGTGTTTATAGAAAGAAGAGCCAAAAAAGTTAATATCTTTAAATTACACTCTTACTTGGTGAAGTTAAAAATTAAAAAAAAATATACTTTTTTAAAGTATCAATTTAGAAAAAGCATATTTCAAAATTTTGGAAGAGTCATGTAGAAATACTTTCATATACAGCTTATTTATTTCTTTTACCCAACAATTATTTATTGAATGCTATACTTTGGGCTAAATGCTGGAGATAAATGTTGATTAAGTTCTCATAAAGTTTACAGTGCAGTGAGAATGGCAAACATTAATCAAATAACCAACCACACAAACAAATAAAATTAATCCTGACAGAGGCTAAAAAGCACAGATTTTATGTTATTGTGTCTATGGTAGAGGTATTGGACAAAGTCAGGAAGGTCAGGCAAGGCTTTAGCTGGTGTCTAAAAAATTAAGATTAATAAGCAAAGAAGAGAAAGAGGCACAGCATGGGAAGGGGAAATATCATTGTAAAGACTCTTACTGGAGGGCAGATGGCATCTTGACCCTTAGGAAAACTCAAGGTCATGGGTGGGAGGCAGGTGACATAATCATATTTAGGTTTTGAAAAGCTCATTCTGGCTATAGTATAGAGAATGAACAGGCCATTTCTAGGAGCCCAATGTAATAGTCTAGGTAAGAGTTAAAAGTAGATAATGGTAGCTAGAGTTTCTTGCATATGCCACAGTTACCTAAACTATAGTTTTCATGAATTGGCTCCTGAAAAAAAGTCAGGAAGTTGCAAACATTTTGGAGTTCAGAAATTTGTTTTATGATTTTTTAAATATTTTTCCCATTTTTAATTTTTGAAATAGTTTTAGACTTGTAAAAACCAGAGAATTTTAATATATTCTTCTATACTCTTCACATAGATTTTTCACGTACTCTCATCTTATATAACCACAATGTAATTCTCAATCCCAGGAAATTAATATTGATATAATGCTATTAGCTAATTTGTCTATCACATTCCAATCTAGCTGATTGTCTTATGTCTTATATCTGATTTTCAGACATTGAGCTACAGTCATATATTGCATTTTGTTGTCATGTCACCTTAGTTTCCTTTAATCCGGAACAGTTTCTCAACTTTGCCTTTCATAATCTTGACACTTGCTAAGAGTACTGGATAGTTATTTTGTAGAATGACCTTCAATTTGAGATTGTCTGATGTTTCTTCCTGATTAAGTTTAGGTTTGGCAAAAATATAGAAAAGGGCTTTTGTGCCCTCTGTGCAGCATCATTTCAGGAGGCACATAGTGTTAATTGTCTCACTGGTGGTGATATTAATTTTGATCACTTGGATAAGATGGTGACCGCCATGTTTCTCCACTGGAGAATTACTGTCACTCTTTTTCTCCTTGTAATTAATAATTATCTTGAGGGGATATAACTGGAGACTATGTAAATGCTGTGTCTCATCATTTTTGCCCACTAATTTTATCATCTGTTGATGAGTCTTGCCTAAAACAATTATTAGTATGGTACTTGCCAAATAATGAATTTTCTCTTTTCATCATTTCTTCTAAGTATATTGTTTGGAATTTCATGGTAAAGAAGAGTTTTCCCTTTTTCCTCATTTACTTTTATTCAGTCATTTATTTATGTTGGATTTATTTATTTATATTTATATGATTTATACAATTTACTTTTAAATATATACCAAATGTATTTTTTTATTTTATAATTCAATTATTTATATAATTTATTTTTCTTTAGTCAACTATTAAATAAATATGTTTATTTTTATTAAATATTTTATATCTTTCAATAATTTATTTATATAATTTTAATTTATTTCTATCTCTATATTCTATTTTATATTTATTTATAAATACATGGATACTTGGCTTATTCTATAGGTTATAATCTATTGCTATCATTATTTTATTTTGTTCCTTAAATTGTCCTAGATTTGGCATTTGGAAGTCCCTTTGAGTTGACTCTTGTGTCCTTTGGACATGTCTTTATCATTAAAAAATGAGAAATGTACTTACTTCCTGGCACCACAAGTTTGTCCAAGATTACCTTGTACTTTCCCTGTCTTACTTATATGCTATAGTGCCATTTATTCAAGAAGGAGAGCCAAAGAATCTCTAATATGTTGGTCCTCAAAAAGTGCTCTCAATATAGGATAAAATTAAACTTCTACACTAGTCATATACTGATCTAAATGTAGAAGTCCCTCTGTTTTTTTTATTTAAATTTTTTTTATTTTAAAAATTTTTTTTTTACCCTAGCTGTTGTTGTCCTATTATTTCATTTTATTTTATTTTATTTTATTTTATTTTTAAATTTCTTTTCAGCGTAACAGAGTTCATAGTTTTACACCACACCCAGTGCTCCATGCAATGCGTGCCCTCCACAATACCCACCACCGGGCTCCCCCAACCTCCCAACCCCCACCCCTTCAAAACCCTCAGGTTGTTTTTCAGAGTCCGTAGTCTCTCATGGTTCATCTCCCCCACAATTTCCCTCAACTCCCTTCTCCTCTCCATCTCCCATGTCCTCCATGTTATTTGTTATGCTCCGCAAATAAGTGAAACCATATGATAATTGACTCTCTCTGCTTGACTTATTTCACTCAGCATAATCTCTTCCAGTCCCATCCATGTTGCTACAAAAGTCTGGTATTCATCCTTTCTGATGGAGGCATAATACTCCATAGTGTATATGGACCACATCTTCTTTATCCATTC
>PISX010030480.1:0-18666 GCA_004024625.1 Mellivora capensis | reverse complement strand
AACAGTGTAAGAGGGTTCCCCTTTCTCCACATCCTCTCCAACACACGTTGTTTCCTGTCTTGCTGATTTTGGCCATTCTAACTGGTGTGAGGTGGTATCTCAATGTGGTTTTAATTTGAATCTCCCTGATGGCTAGTGATGATGAACATTTTTTCATGTGTCTGATAGCCATTTGTAAGTCTTCATTGGAGAAGTGTCTGTTCATATCTTCTGCCCATTTTTTGATATTATTATCTGTTTCGTGTGTGTTGAGTTTGAGATCCTGGATATCAACCTTTTGTCTGTACTGCCATTTGCAAATATCTTCTCCCATTCTGTGGGTTGTCTCTTTGTTTTGTTGACTCTTTCCTTTGCTGTGCAGAAGCTTTTGATCTTGATGAAGTCCCAAAAGTTCATTTTTTTTTTTTGAACCGATGATCTTTATTTGTTTCTGGACATTGTAAAGAAAACAAAAACAAAAACAAAAAATTGAGATAAATTTAAGTTGCAAGACATACAACAAAATATTTAGCATCTTACATGGTATCATCAAAATAGAATTGATCATTTAAAAAGGAAATATTTTCATTGTCAAGTTTAAACCAAGTTAATTTCAAATTACCTCAAGTAAAAATATACAACAGTAAAAAATAAAATGACCAACACATGATATTTGACATGGATACCGTTGCATAGAAATCATGCATGCCATCACAAAGAAAATAAAGAATAAATAGAAAATTCTTATCGAGGAAGAACAGTGAATAATAAGAATTTCTAAACACATTGGACAAATATCAAAAACTCAAGGACTAGACAATATCCATGTTCATAAACTGGTTTGAGGGTTTTTTTTAATTGATTGATAGGTCATTAGCGTCAAATGAATTTGCCTTTATAGATTCATCCAATTTTGTCATATGAGGAAAAAAAGCAAGATTCATGTCATATGGCACAGAATGAAATAATTTTCCAGATGGGCAATCAATATTTCATTTTTGCTTTTGTTTCCTTTGCCTTTGGGGACATATCTGTCCTCTTTCTGGATATTTACACTATTCTCAGTGTTTTGCTGTTATGTACATTTCATGTCATGCCACAGTGAAAAACCTTTATCTGTCCATGTGCAAACATATTTGTGGGCTAAATCTCTATAAATGGAGTTCCAGATTGAGAGCATACAAAGTTTTAATGGTTTTGGCCAAATCTTCATTAAGCATACGGTGTTTACATTTGACTGTGGGTACAAAGTGTGGGTACCTTTTATTTCATAGTCTCTCACACAGTGTGTTTTTATAAACATTGGAGAAATTTAAAACAAACAATCTCCTATCTCATAATTACTAGCAACAATAAAAGAGAAGGAGACATGACCACTTAGACATGACCACTCTGGTAACTCCTCTCCTTGCCAGTGAACATGAGATCACTCTTTACCTCATTAGCTAACTTCATTCTATTAGGCATGGGAGGTTATTAATCTTTATGGAATTTTAGATGTAAGATTAATATTATGGGGTACTTTATCAAGCCTTTGGGAGTGAGGTATTAGGGACAGGACAGATTGGAGTTAGGTAATGTATTTTAGAAAAACCAAGTAGGTTCCCCTCTCTCCACATCCTCTCCAATACTTATTTCCTGTCCTGTTAATTTTGGCCATTCTAACTGATGTGGGGTTTTGGAGAGGAGGAGGGTGGGGGGATGGGTGAGCCTGGTGGTGGGTATTAAGGAGGGAAGGTATTGCATAGAGTATTGGGTGTGGTGCATAAATAATGAATCTTGGAATACCGAAAAAATAAAATAAAATTAATTAAGAAAAAAAGAAAGAACATATTAAAAAAAAACAACAACAAGAGGATCCTTGTAGGGAGAGTAGAGTCACATTTCCTTTCACAAAGTAAGAGGGCCTTATGTCAGGGCACCTGGGTGACTCAGTTTGTTAAGTGTCTGAGTATTTTTGTTTTCTTTTAAGATTTTATTGATTTTATTTATTTGACAGAGTAGAGAGAGTCAGAGAGCACAAGCAGAGGGAGAGGGATAAGCAGGCTCTGCACTGAGCAGGAAGCCTGATGTGGGGCTCCATCCCAGGCCCTTGGGATCATGATCTGAGCCGAAGGCAGATGCTTAACCATCTGAACCACCGAGGCTCCCTGAACATCTGACGCTTGGTTTCGGTTTAGGTCATGATCTCAGGGTTATGGGATGGAGCCCTGTGTCTGGGGCTCCTCACTCAACATGGGGTCTTCCTGAGATTTTCTCTCTCCCTCTGTACCCCCCACCCTGTACCCTGTCCCCCCTCAATACATAAATCTTAAAAAAAAAAAAAAAGAAAGGTGTTATGTTGACAAAGAGCAATTTCTCATTAGTGTGTAGGAAGCAGATCCTCTTGTCATTTAATCTTTGGGTGAAGGACTGAAGAGAATATGGAGCTTGCATGAGGACACAATGATTGGGTGGAGAGCAAGGCTCCAAGGCTATATCAAACAGTAAGTTAAAGATTCCCAAGCTGGGAGCTTTAAGTTAGGGCCTGAGGGAAGATGGGTAGGGATGTGCATTTTGAGTAAAGCTGGTGTGATTTACAAGGCAGCCTGGGAGAGGAGCAGTGGATGCTGGGGCAGAAAGTGGGTCTCGAGTGGGCAAGCTCCAGCTCTGGCTCCCACTGTTTCTTCTGCCTTTCTGCACCTGTGTCTCAGGTAATGTGCGACTCACTCAACGTATGCTGTAAAGCACTCAGCAGGTTGGAGGGTAGATCAGAAAAGGTTCACAGGGGCAGCACTCCGCAGATTGGAGGGTAGATCAGAAAAGGTTCACAGGGGCAGCAGTCAGGAATGTGCACCTGTTACCTCATGAAACATTGAACGGTGCCATAGTCTCTGAAAGTGGGACGAACATGGTTCTTAGGGACATGCTGCTTCTTAGTACCCACAGCTATCTTTTTTAAGGCAAATGATAACATGGCATGTAATGCTTTGAATTTAAAGTGTTTTTATTTGAGGGGCACCTGGGTGGCTCAGTTGGTTGAGCGTTTGACTCTTGATGTCAGCTCAGGTCATGATCTTGGGGTCCTGAGATTAAGCCCCATGTTGGTCTCTGCACTCAGCTGGAAGGCCGCTTCTCTCCCTTTTCCTCTCCCTCAGCCCCTCTAGCCACTTGCTCCTGTGTGTGTGTACTCTGTCTCTCAAGTAAATAAATAAATCTTTAAAAAATAGTGTTTTTATTTGATTTTCACAATAAGAAGGTGATGATGGATAATACAATAGGTATTGTTAGTTTCATTTTTACAGATCAGAAAACCAAGACTCATGAGTATTAGGAAAATTCTTTTGGGTACCACAGCAAGAAATGATAGGATAAGGAGTCAAGTGCCAGTCTTTTTTTTTTTTTTTTTTTTTTTTTGCCCTATTTAGCGAGCTCTCTGTTCTGAGAAGGAGAACTTGGGGATAAGATGAAGCAGGAAATTACTAATGAAAATTTTATCACAGTGATTGTCCAGGGAGTAAAATATTATTAATCAATAAGTATTGATTATGCAGATTCTACTAGTAGATACTTAGGAAGGAAATAAAAAGGAAGAAGCAGGCCTAATTTTTATACCTTGGGAGCTCACAGTTTGAGACAGAAAAGGGGTTTTGCAAACCTATGGAAGCAGACACACTTTTTGGGAGAAAGCCTTAGGAAAAGACTTAACTTGACCACAAATGAGCTGGGGGTACAGGTGTGTTGACATACCAGAGGTGCTGGAAGTGGTGTTTGATGGACTTGATAATTTCACAAGGGGCCACCCATCCCCTACTACTCCTTCCAAAAATATTATTTGGTTTTTAGTTGTTACTGTCTCCTACTTAATGTTTGTCCCATTTTTCACTGTCCTCAATTTATACCCGCCACTCCACTCCCATCCTATAGGATAATGTCATGCAGTATTATTAAATCCACTGATGAATTCAAAATCCCCCAAATGATTTTCAAATAGGAGTAGAGGGAATTGAATATCAAAGTCATCTAGGGAACTTTTGAAACCTACCCCAAAAGGTTCAAGATGGTAGACCGATCATAGGACTTTACCTATTTTCTTTTCCAAACTTCCATTAATGTTCTTATAATGATGTACCAAATGAAATGGGTCTGTAACAAAATGGAAAAAAGAAAAACAGACATGACCATTGTGCTGGGTATAGCAGAGCAGAGAATATCTCTCAGGAGTCTGTTGTGGAGTTGGGGACAGTTCTGCTCAGAGAGACCACTGAGCCTTGAGCTAGGAGTATGGGAGGGAAGAGTAGCAGAGGGATATGACCCAGTGTTCAGCTATAGTTGGACTTAATAAAGGGGCTGTGAAGAGCACTGTTTTCCAGAAAGTGGATTTACTAGTATGTGTGTATATATATGTATATATATACATATATATATATATTTTTTAAAGATTTTATTTATTTATTTGAGGGAGAATGAGTGAGAGAGAGCATGAGAGAGGAGAAGGTCAGAGGGAGAAGCAGACTCTCCAAGGAGCTGGGAGCCTGATGCGGGACTCAATCCTGGAAGTCCAGGATCATGACCTGAGCCGAAGGCAGTTGCTCAACCAACTGAGCCACCCAGGCGCCCACTAGTATATATTTTTTAAATAAAGATATGATTTCCAACTATTTCTTTTATGTTTATAACTCATATTAAGGCTGTTATTCATATGAGCTATAGTTACAAAGGTCATATGGAGAGGGAAGTGGCTATATATTCTGGAAAAAAAAAACAAACCAAACCAACCCTCCCTAGAGATATTGATTACTTCTCCTTCATACTTCAAAAATGGTTGATGAAAAGAAATCTTGACTTGGATCCTTTTGTAAAATAAACAACTGCATTCTAATTCATATTATTTTTTATATCATTTTTTTTCCTTTTTCTCACTTGGACTCCTGTAGGTATGGGTGAGATTGCTGGGATGAAGGCATACCGTTTCCTGTTTCATCCCTCTCATACCCCTCAGGAAAGAGGACCAGGTTCTCTGAAGTGCATCTGTGACACAGAGCATATCATGGTGGTGTTTCCACTCAGTCTTGCTTCCAAATCAGCAAATACTCATTTAGAACACTTGCCAGGGGCATCCACTGAAGCATTGTAGAGTTCTTCCCAACATTTTCCTGATCATAGAGCACAAAGAAAATGGTGGTAGTATCATTAGGCTAATTGAAAGGGATCTAGATTTGCAGAAGCAGCATCTCTCAACAGAAGAATGGCCCAGCCCTGAACTCTCTGCTTCTGCCCCACCCAGCTACCCACAGAACCAGGAAGTCAGTATCTCAAGCTCTCAGGTTGAGAGAGATCACTCAGGGAGGGGTGAGATACTCTCGTGTACTGGCATCTAGCTGCTTAAAACTTAGGAGGGGAAGACACATTTTCCTCAGAGTTAAATATAGATATAGATAGAGAGTTTGGGAGCAAGAGGGGGAGAGAGGGTTAATTTTAAGTCCCGGAGGAGATATTGTTGAACTGAAGAAGCAGGATTCTGATAAGGGGAGCAGGTGGTGTTGGGGAACGGTGTGGGCTTTGCTGTGGTTGTGAAGAGAAGCATGTCTTTGGAGCATAGACTGGGAGTGAATTTCAGCTCCACTGTTTGTCATTGCTGATAAGTTTTATATCTTTCTGACCTCTGTTTTCTGCTTGTAAAATAGAGGTGAATGATACCTGCATTTCAGGATTATAAAGATGACAGTCTGGAAAATACCTGACATAGAGAAACCCCAAAATATTAGCTATAATTAGTACTCAGTGTCAGACTGTAGATGATACCACTTAGTCTTATAAATGATGGATTTATAAGCCATTACAAGCTTGTGAGGCCTCAAAACCAATGGCCCCACTCGTGGAGGCAGTTCTGCTGCTCTGTTCTCCTCCCTCCTTTTACTTTACACTTCTCACTATGTCTGATTCCAGATTCTGCTGCTGTACAGTCTCCTGTAACTTAAGGGGATACGAGAAGCTAGTTAGATCGATGAAACTCATTTTAGAAATCATTCTGTCACACCACCCAACTTGACAATGGATTTGTTTACTTCTGTGTAAGATCTTTCCAGAGACATTTCTCTCTCCATGTTGGTTGATGTATTGATTGTGACTTGTCAGCTTCACTCCCTATTGGGTGACACATTTCAGCACCACAATACAGCTCTGTGTAGTTTCTCACACTTTTGAAGAAGTGCTTTTATCGGTGTAGGTGGACACTCTCACAGAAAATGGTGGACATTCTCACACAAAACATGAAAGACAGAGTGTGCCTTTACCTAAGAGGCAGTGAGGTCATGAATACAACCCCTAAGGTGGAAGGCAGAATCCCTCATTGTGTCTTATCCTTAAACATGGTCTGTGCGTGTCTGGTCAGATGAAGGGAACCCGCTCAGAGGCCCAAGTGACACTGCCAGTCACCGTGGTCCCTGCTTTAACAGACGTGAGTTCTTCCTTTCTTAGGTCCTATTTCTGTGTTGGTCATCATACTCACCCTTAGGAATGTGGTATCTTTTTTTTAAAATTTGAATATTTGCCATGTTGCTGTGATTCATATCTAGACAGTGGAGCACTTCAGCTGCTCTCTGGGCACAGTTTTCCCTGTAATTTCCCCCAGTGTGAGCAGGTTCAATGAGTGAGGGTGACTGCCTAATCCTTCCTTATTAGTGAGAAGGTATTTCAAGACCTGCTTTATGTTGGACCTCTGAATATGAAGGATAATGTTTTTAGAGTTTGAATTCTATGCATCTTTAAGACACAAATTTTGACTTAAAACACTGTCTGCATGTTTTGACTTAAAACACTGTCCAACAAGCCAGCTTCATGGTTGATCCCAGTCTGTGGCATGTTTGTCAGGAAGCACTGAACTGGGGATCACATGAATCTGGAATGCAATACTTTGACTCAAATCTGATGGAGATCAGGAGCTGTTTGGAAGAAGGGGACAGGAATAGGTTGAGGGAAGTTGTTAAAGACCAAGGTTGTGGTAGGCTCAAGCATATTCTATCCATGAGGGGCCCACCAAAAGTTGCCAGGATAGATACAGTAGCCAAGAGAACTACATTCAGCTTGTTGGGAAATTTGGTTCTAGTCCTTGATTGTGTGACCCTCAACAAGGCACTTGGCCTACTGTACCTTACTTATGCATAAAATGAAGGGGCCTGACTATTGGTTCCATTTCTTTTTTTTTTTTTAACTTCATGGACACCATTTCTTAATATGTTTTTGCATAGTGAAATGTATTAATTATAATTTATAAGCCTGTAATAGGGCCACTGTCTCCAAAACATAGTTGCATATCAGACTTATCTGTGGTGTTAAAAAAAAAATCCGATATCTAAACCTTCTCCCCAGAGATTCGGATTCACTTAAGTTGAGACAGCAGGAGAGTGCTGAACATCTGATTTTAACTTCTTGGCAAAATATTTTGATGCCCAGCTAGGATTTATAGCAATTCTAATATAGGTAAATATGTTATTTCTGTATTTTTTTTTAATTGACAATTCTCCCCGGGACTCCAAAGGTAGCCACTTGGTCAGGATGACCCATCAGGTACCCTCAGTTATAGAATTCACCAAATCTCATTGAAACTATAGTTTCTAAGTAAACTGAAAAATAAATAAACTGAAAAAAAAAAAGAAATCTCCATAGAGATGTTTCTTTTAGGACTGGGGCAGGAAATGTGCAAAATGAGCCTAGGTTATCATCTTATAACAGAGAGCAAGGAAACCATCAAAGACTACCAGGAACCAACTTGGAGAGACTCCCGCTGGGTACATTTATCCTACCTCTCCTCTATGAACTGTGTCTTTATGATCCAAGTGATAGGTGAGGGAGAATTTCTCTCTATAGTAATATTTCATCCAGTATATAAAGAATGGGAGGATTACAGTATCACTGTCACAACTAATGGAATAACGGACCTAAGAAATGCTCACCAATGGCTATTAATATGAAAAAGGGAGAATCTGCTAGATCTTTTGTGTCTCCTGCTGGAAGACTGTATACCAGCTCTACATCATTCTTGCTAAAATACCAAACCTGCATCTGTCAAAACTCTAGATCTGATCATTAAATTTACAGGAAACATTAGGACAGAGAAACATGTAAGTATATTTGCAGATGCAGTTAGCAGAATCCAGATTATGGGGAAATCTATAGAACAAGCCTATAGATTAAGAAAACCTTAACAGGAGTGTCTGGGTGGTGTGGTCAGTTAAACATACAACTCTTTATTTGGGGTCAGGTCATGATCTCAGGGTCGTCAGATTGAGACCCTGTGGGCTCTGCGCTGGGCATGGAGCCTGTTTAGGATTCTCTCCTCCTCTGCCTCTTCTCCCACCCTGGGCTCTCTCTCTCTCTGTAAACAACTGAAAAAAAAAAAAAAAAGCTTAACAGACACAAACCAATTACAATATATAAATTTTGCTTGCATCCTGATGAAAGTAGAACAAATTATAAAATACTTATCAGGCAATGAGAGAAATTTCAACATTGACTAGATATTTGATGATTGAGAAATTATTTTAAAAATATTATTGGTGTTCTAACAACATTTTGTTTAGCTTTCATGAAGTTTACTTTTTAAATACTTAAATATTTAAAAAAATGTTTAAGTAGAAGATGCGGCATATACACACAATGGAATGTTATTCGGCCATCAGAAAGGTTGCATACCTACCATTTACATGGACATGGATGGAACTGGACGGGATTATGCTGAGTGAAATAAGTCAATCAGAGAAAGACAATTATGGTTTCACTCATAGGTGGAAAATAAGAAACAGTGCAGAAGATGATAGGGGAAGGGACAGAAAATGGAATGGGAAGTCATCAGAGTGGGAAAGAAACCATGAGAGACTCCTAACTATAGGAAACAAACTGAGGGTTGCTGGAGGGGAGATGCGTGGGGGGATGGGGCAACTGGGTGATGGGCATTAAGGAGGGCACATGATGTGATGAGCACTGGGTGTTATTTGCATGTAACACTGAGTGTTATATGCAACTGATAAATTATTGAACACTACATCTGAAACCAATAATATGTTGGCTAATTGAATTTAAATAAAAACAATAAAGGAATCTCTATATCTACATTGTGGGGCTCAAACTCACAAGCCCAAGATCAAGAGTCACATTCTCTACCAACTGAGCCAGACAGACTCCCCAGTACTAGATATTTCTAGATGAAAAGATATCTGAGATTTGCTTCAAGATTAGGGAAAGGGGCGCCTGGTGGCTCAGTGAGTTAAAGCCTCTGCTTTCGGCTCGGTTCATGATCCCAGGGTCCTGGGATTGAGCCCCAAGTCGGGCTCTCTCCTCAGCAGGGAGCCTGCTTCCCCATCTCTCTCTCTGCCTGCCTCTCTGCCTACTTGTGATCTCTGCCTGTCAAATAAGTAAATAAAAATCTTTAAAAAAAAGTTAGGGAAAGAAGTAAATAGAATAAAGAAAAAATGAGATTGATCATGAGTTGATAATTTTTTAATCTTGCTGATGAGTATGTACATGAAGGAATTTTAGTTATTCATTTTACTTATGTGACATTTGAGCGTGTCCATTAGGAAATTACTAGCTATGAATTAAATAAAACTTAAATATAGATTTTTTTCTTCAGATGGCAAGAAAGAAGTTGAAAGATTTCACGACGTTGGAAATTATGCTCAGTGTTCTTCTGCTTATGGTGTTTATCATCACTATTCCTGTGTTTGTGCTTTCAGCTAACGAGTCTTCGGAATCAAAAGGTAATAAGGAACTCTGGCGTTCCCTCCCCATGTGTTGCTCTTACAGAGCAGAAACCTCATAAATGGCAGGGACTTGATTCTCTCCTGTCCATTGTTGTGAGTGTGTGTGTGGGGGGAGGGGTAAATTATATATATGCCAGTGAGCCCCTGACGGGAACTGTGATAGCTCACCAGGTGTTCATTGTAGGTCTAAGCCGATACTTTTATTTCCCAGTTAGCACAGTGCAGGATTCCACAGCTGACCCTTGAAATAAATTTGCTGAATTGCTTTGAATAATTCTCATTTCATTAACAATATTATTGACATTTATTAACCAATAACCCCTTATATGTAAGGCATTTGAATAGGTATATAATCAAAGTATTTAAGGCCAAAGTTCTGTTCTTTAAAAAGTTAATTAAATGTTTATTGAACTGTCTTACTCTGAAAGAGGGGCTGGACTGTGCTGAGTTATCCCTGGTTTCTTATCTGGTTCGTCTAGGAACAGTTTCTATGAACCAAATGATAAAGGGGGTAAGTCTGTGGCTAGAAGACTTCTCCAAGTCCCTCTATCCCAGCCCTGACAATTTCTACTTTTGTGGGGAGTTAGATCAAATAATCTCAAAGATTGTTTAACTCTTAAAATTCCATGACTTTGAAGATGGAACTAAAACCCTTATTCAGAAAGTGGCACAAATATGGAGCTCTCTTAATCTATCACTTTTGAACTGGAATAGAAATGAAAACTAATTAAAAGCCCCATTATTCTGTCTTCATGTCCTTGCAGAGTGACTTAAAGAAATCTCACTTCCTTATTTTAGAATGAAATAAATGTTTCTTTTATGTGACTGATTTTAAAATCCGAATCAAGGTGCTTGGGCAGATCCTAACTGCCAATTTTTACATTGGTGGCCTTTCTTTACATTTTTGCCATATGAGACTTTATATTTACATGAGAACGTCATCACTCAGAAGTGTTCCTTGTTGAGGGAATCCTTGGTAATGGAACAACTGGAACAGAGGTCACTGTGATTAGGATGGTAACATCCATGGAAACATACACTGTGCATGTTCTGTGCACAGACATATTGTGAACCAGTTACTGGGGGTGGAACTAAAGGACCAGGGGAGTCTGCAAACTTTTCTGTAAAAAACCAGGTACTTAATACTTCACATTTGGCGGACCATATGGTCTCTGTCATAACTAATTTTGCCACTGTAGCACAAAAGCAGCTGTAGATAATACATTAAAAAGTGGGTGTGTCTGTGTTCCAGCAATCAGACTGTGACCTGATTTGGCCCATGGGCTATAGTTTGCCTACCCCCCGGACTAGAGAAGAAGGTAGATTTGGTTCTTACCTTGGTGAACTTTTGATTTAATGGCGAAGCTACACTCCTTGCTCTTATATGAACCATCTCAAAGGGGAGAGCATTGGTGGTAGAAGGAGATGATGCAGTATACACAGAATTAAATACAGTCAGCAAGAACAAAATGAGGCTTTCTAAAGTGAATGTGTACATTTCAAGGGCATCAGGGTGAAGACTGATCAGTAGTGGAGTTCATATACTTGGAGGTGTTGAGAACTATGACAATCATGTTAAATGCTTGTGATATTAGATCTGATGGTCATTTTGTGTTTGTTTCTGGGATTATCCCAGATCCTGGGACAATAGTTACGCCAGATCCAAGTACCACCCCTGAATCTGCTGTGTGCCCAGTGGTAAATGAAGTGGAACGGATAAACTGCATCCCTGACCAGCCACCAACAAAGGTTTGAATTACAGATCTTGTTTCCATTTAAGAGTTTATGCTATTGGATAGTTTTTGTTGTTGTTGTTAATTTCTGTTCTGTTTGTTTGTTTCCTATTTGTAACTCCCAGAAAACTGTTTGCATTGCAACTATTGGTGGCTCACACAAATGAATCCTGTATCCACCCTTGTGAGACAGTGCAGCTTTGGGAGAGAAAGAGTGAGAAAATTCCCTTGGGTTGACAGATTAAATTAAATATGATTTTCCGATAAATCATGAGTACGTTTTTGTAGCATAAGAATGTCCCATGCAAGATTTGGGACTGACTTCTACTAAAAATGGATTTGTCTTTTATCTGGCAACACTGCTTGGTTACTCGTTCTCTCTGACTCTGTTACTGCCTCTGTTTCTTGCCTTTTCTCTGTCTCTCTCCTTTCATGATTCCCAAAGGCCGTCTAGGATCTACTTCTGAAAAGTAATACACGTGCATGACACATTATTTAAAATAAGGACAAAGTTTTAAGAGCCATGTTTTGTAAGGAAGAAGATAATAAATCCAAGACTAAAGATAGCACAGGCATCTGGGTATTTACAGCAATATTTCTTGATCACCAACTGAAGTGCTGCTGAGTACTGTAATTGTGAAGTTCATTACACACACAGTGTATCAGTCACCTTTCACGTTGAGGATGAATGAAAACAAAATGCAGCCTTCTGAGTGAAGTCCACTGACACGAAATGGCAGATTTATATCAGATACAGATACGATGCTTGCTGCGTGTGATACCCAGGCACGTGGTACGCTCACGTTTCTCTCTCTAGCCATACTGTTGTAAGCTGGCTGGAATATCTGTGGTGTTCTTGAGAGCCGCTGTTTTGGTTTTTCTGAAGGTGCTAATACCAAAAGACGTTTTATTTTTCTTTTCTGTTTTTTTTTTTTCCCCCTCTTATACTCCTGGAGCCTACAAGTCCCAAATCAAGACGTTGGCAATGTTGATTCCTTTTGAGCACTCTTAGGTAGAAGCTGTTCCTGCTTCTGTCCTAGTCTCTGGTGGTAGCAGTCACTCCTTCACAGTCCTTGGCTTATAGCTGCCTCACTCCAGTTTCTGTCTGTGTCTTCACATGGCTTCTCCCTGTGTGTATGTGTCTGTGTTCAAATTTCCCATTTGAATAAGGATACTTGGCATATTGGATTAAAGACTTACCCTATTCCAGTATGACTTCATCTTAACTAATTACCTCTGCAACCGTCCTACTTCCAAATAAGATCAAAATCTGAGGTATAAAGATTAAGACTTCAATGTGTCTTTTCTGGGGACATAATTCAGTCCAAGTCATAGAGAGGGGAACTGTGGAAAGTGGGAATTGTTACAACCTGAGCCTTTGGTGTTGACTGACTGGGCGTAGATGCTGAGTCAATGAGAACCAATGCAGCCAAGAGAGAACAGATGAAATCAGCTATAAGATATGATGGACTAGGGTTGGGGGAAGTGGGAAGTTAAGGCAGAGAAGGGATCCAGAGCCAGATAGGTAGGTTGACATAGAGAAGATGCCCAAGACTGCAGCAGAGTGGTGGGATAAAACTAATCAGGAAGTCCAGATTCTGTATTGAAGGCAAGAGAGATCCAATCTCTGGATAGAGATGGGTAGTTAAGGATCAGGAAATCTCCTGGACAGGAAACTCAGTGCCGTGACTAACTGTCCTGGCACCAAAGGCTGCAACCTGCACAGCAGGTCCGCTAAGGTAAGAAATAATTCCAGTTAGACCAATATACCTTACCAAGGTGATCATAGTGTTCAAGTCCCTTTATTTGGCATCTTACCCTGACTGAAATGAACTTGACCTCTTAGAATAGTGAACAGAGTTAGAATTGCCTACTGGGAGTAGGAAGAAACAAGATTGAAAAGAAAAGGTGGATTTAAATAGTAGAAGACCTTGGAAGTCACGTAGAGGAGGCTGGTTTTTGGTGTGATATGCAGCAGCTAGGCACAACGATTTAAGGCTGAATGGAATCATGAGCTGAGAAACAAAGAAAAGAGAACATCAAAACAGGACTAAAAGAAAAAGAAGATATCGGGGGAAAGAAAAAGCAGAATACTTCAGTATGGGGCCAAATGTCAAAGTTCAGCATTTGGGGTGATAGGTTCAATTAAACTAAATATTTTTCTTCTCATAAATACTGGTAGAGGAGATAAACCAAGTAAATAAATAACTGGAATATGAAATAAAGATATAAGATATATATATCTTATACATATAAGATATATGTCATAAGATATAAAAGAAATATGATGGAAACCACAGAGAAGAAGACAGTATTATCAAGGGGAAGGTTACAGTATGGAATTAAACATAAGGAGGATTTTGACACAGATGGGAGGAATGGAAAGTGAATTCAAAATAGAATGGATGAGGAAATTGTGGGGCACACATGACATATCAAATGGTCCCATATGGCCAAGATATGGGGTGGGTGCCAGAGAGAAGATAATGCCTGAGATGGCAAGGTAAATTAGAGCTTGATGAGAGAGAACTTTGTTGATAGGAAAGGGAAGCTGTGGTCTAGATATGCTGCACGTAAGCAGGATGTTTGGCACACTAGGTTTGCTGAAAGTTGATCCACACCCATTCACTAGCCCCTGTCGCACTGTGCTAGGAACCTTGTTGCTTGGAAGCACAGCTAGAAGGCTAATGCATCCTAAGTTCACTTTCCTACAACACCTCATCTTGATATTGATTATTGAACTCCAGATGTCATTATTGGCTCTGCAATGTTTCTTTGGGGTTTTATTGTAAGACCTTTCATAAATTCTGTGGTATCAAGATTATAGTTCAATAAATGAACTTTGCCTTTTTTTGTATGCTGTACCAACTGCATTAAACTATGACCTTGGCATTCATTCATTGACCTGCTCCTCTTTAGCTCAGCCAGAGAGCAATGCTCTGGGAGTACTTTCAGTGGCCTGTTTTTTCATACAAGTTACGTCTTGGGCATTTTGGTGTATGTTTCAAGTATCCTGGCTGCTATATGCTCCCCCAGACTATTGTTGAGAGGCCGAGTCTATGGATGATGATGTATTTATATAATGTACATGTTAAAGGGAAGTACAGAGCTGTGTGGAGTAGAGAAGTGGGAAGAAATTATGAATATGATACCAGGCTAGTGGATGTTCCAGTGTTGAGGCCACTACTGTATCATCTTATCACTCCTATCTCTCTCTCTCTCTCTCCTCCACGGTTACTTATAAAGAACTAACAGTATAAATTTCCCTTCAGATAATTCTTTGTTGTAGATCCCACTGTTTTTAACTCCCAGTAATGGGAGGGAATCCTATGAATTTGTCAAACCACATGCTATACTCTTGGAGACATCTTGGGAGAGAATGAGCTCCAAGAGTCTCTTCCATGAATCTCAGGGCGGAAAAAAAAGGGTGACTCGGTTATCAAAATCTCTAGCCTGATCTTTAGTTTTGGGTTGGCAGCTGTTTGCAGGGCATCTCCCTTGGGTGTCCCATGAACACCTCGCCTGAACTCATCACTCCTCATCAAATCTGCTTTCCCTCCTCAACCATCAGATTCTGTTCATTTTGCTTCCCGTCTCGGTAGCAGAAACAGCAGAACTCTTGCCTGGCTCTTCCCTTCAAGCCCTTTGAACAATATTTCATGTATTTTAAACATTTTCCTTAACAATGTTTCCCAGAATAAGCACTTAATTTCCCTTCATACCTGGTCATGCTGGCCCTTCTCCACCTCACACGTGGCTCATTCCCACAGACTCCCAGCACCTCTTCTGATTCCATCTCTCCCCCACCTGTTCCATTACACACAGGATTGAAACTGCCCTCTTGAATACGCTACTTTCTTTTTTTTAAATGTTTATTATATTTTTAAAGATTTTATTTATTTATTTGACACAGAGAGAGAGAGAGATCACATAGGCTGAGAGGCAGGCTCCCCACTGAGCAGAGAGCCCAATATGGGGCTCGATCCCAGGACCCTGGGATTATGACCTGAGTCGAAGGCAGAGGCTTTAACCCACTGAGCCACCCAGGCACCCCAATATGCTACTTTCTTTATATTGCTACCCAGCTGGAGTACTTACAGCCTTCATTACTGTTTATTGTGTCGAGTTCAAATACTCAGTCTGTCATCTTAGACCCTGTTTAACCTTTGTGCCTCTCAAGCTGCACATAGGTCATTCTCCCATGCAGATTTTAGAGACAGCTCTCCTACTTACCCAAAACCTGTCCATTCTGAAAGACCATATCACTTCCTACTTCCTTGTGAGGCCTTCTGCCCACAATCCCAGCACCTTTTACCCATAATCCCAGAGTTGAAAGATCTTGTTGATGGCTGGGAGCAGAAAGATGTAGTCAATTCCAGACACCCAGCTAAGGAAAGAGCTGGTAGACAGTAATTTTAAGCTCATTGATTGTCAGGATAGAATGTATTGTATGTTGGCTAGCTGAACATAAAAAAAGAATGTATTGTATAAACAAAGAAGAGCAGGTTTACATGCTTAAAATAAACCAGCATATCCTAACTATCTTGTAGAATGGGTAAGCTGAGAACAGTTTACAGTAAGTCCTTTCTACGGTTAACAAGAGTACTCATGATAATCTTTATGATGATGTTTGAGAAGTTACCGTATTTCTAATTCAGAAGTTGTGTCATATTTTATAGCAGGCATACTCAGTAATTATCTATTTGTTATTTATTTATTGGCTTGTGTTACATTCTGCAAATTCCATTTTCTTATCAATAAGTGTTTAATGGCTTAAGTCTTATGAATATCAGCAAGCAAACTGCATTTTGCGGAGATCGTTAAGAGTCCCCACCTTCAAAATTACTCTGTGTTTACACAGCATGGTTAAGAGCCATTATGCGGTGTAGGAAGAGCAGTGAGCTGGCAGGTCCTGTGTACAGACTTAAGTTTATGCTCTATGCCTTGAACTGAGAGTGTAGCCCTTGGGCAGCAGGGTGTTAGGGGAGCCCCAGTACAGGTTCTAGTCCTGGCTTTGCTCCTGAAAAACTGTGACTTGATCATGAAGTCTTGTTTCCTTGCAGACTATCAAATCTTTGTCAGTGAAATGAAACAGTGTGCTCAGGCCAATCTGTCTATTAAAAAAATGCCTACCAAGCATGAGCCAGGAGCTGTACTAGAGCTCTCTGTTTCCCACGATTTTAGTGACCACGAAAGTACTGGCCGATGCCATGTGATAATTGACATGATACATTTTTCCCCAAGGTCTCATTCTGTGTTTTCCGTTTGTTGTTTTGCTATGTGCTGCTCCCTACCTGTCCCCCACCCCATACCCATAACTATGTCTTCTTTCCTTTTTTTTTTTTAATTATTTTTTGCTTTGAGGATTTTTTCCCCCTAGAGTTTTTAATACTGTATTGGAAGTTACACATGTTATATTATTTCAGCAATTCTTAAATTTAAATTCTCACATGAACTTAAAAGGACATTTGTGTCCTGGCTCTAATTCTTCTCTTTATGTCCTATTTACCTCATCATTTTGTTCAGCTTTTCTCTATGACGATTTTCTCTATGACGATTTTCCTAGGTTTCACATCCTTTTTACTCTCCTGTTTATGTGCACCATGCCTCTCTTTCCACTCCTCGTGACTGCTTAGGGCCACTGCAAGAACTGGTATTTTCAAATTAGCCAACAGAGAACATTCACTTTTCTGGCTTCTTTGACTACTCTTTGATCTTTGTCCCTTCCATTCCAATGAAGAAATTATTAACCTCTGGGCAGTGTGCAGAAACCATTCTGTTTAACATCCTTTTTAACACCTTCCTCTTTGCCTGATGTACTGAGGTTTCAACGGAGTGGGTTTTATGAGAAAAAAAAAACAAACAAACCCTGCTGATTGGACTTCATGGTGCAGCCCAGTCCCACAGCCATATCATCCACAGATGGGCACGGTTTTTCCATCCTTAAATTAGTATTCACGTAAAAATAAGCATGTGATAAGATCCAAGTGTTCATAAACCTAAACCATTTCTTTGTCTTATCATTTGCAAAGCATGGCCATGTCCTCCTGAAAATGTGCTTAAACAGAAACTCAACCCAGAGTATAGGAAAAAGGCAGTAGATAGCAAGAGAACTAAGTTTTGGTGCTTGCCTTCCCAGTAGCTGAGTAAGCTTTGGCAGGTCACTGCACCTCTGTGAACTTCTGCCTGTCTCAGGTGCTTCATCTGTAAAATATATAGCAGGATGTAGTAGTTATTTATTGCTTTGTGACAGATTATGCCAAAACTTCACAGCTTAACACAACGAACATAATTTTCTCACATTTTTTATGGTCACAAATCTGGCTTTGACATAGCTGGATGCTTTTGGCTCAGTCTTTTAGAAAACTGAGGTTGAGGTCTCTGCTGGGACTGGGCGTGATCACTTTCAGGCTCATTCATGGGATTGTTGGCAGGATTGAGATCCTCCAGGATTGTTGGATGAGAGTCTCAGTTCCTAGAAGGCCATTGGCTGGAGACCTCCCTTAGTCCCTTGCCATGTGCTCCAGAAGAGCAAAGGAAAGAGAGCAAGCCAGACAGGAGACATAATCTTTCCGTAATCTAATCTTAGAAGCAACATCCCATTATTTTTGCTTTATTCTGTTCATTACAAATCACTAGGTCTAGTCCACATTCAAGAGGAAGAGGTTTCTTTGTACTTTTTTGTAGTTAGCCTGGTGCTCCTCCCAAATAAATTAGTTGATGTGAGAGAGGGATTGTATTCATTTTAGTCTCCACTCAATTCTATTGTTAATTGTGGCATAAAGTGTACACCTTTCTTAACTAAAAATTAGAATCTCTTTGGGTTTCAAGGAACAATTACTTCCTGCTTTGGGAGAAGTTGAGAGACTACATATGCATGTATGTATGTATCTATGTAACACACACGTAATAGACATATTTAAAAGTCAAAAATGATTTGATCTCAAAGCTTCTGAATAAAGAAAAGTCTTTTTTTTTTTTTTAAACCAAACCAATATAAGTAAAGCTGCTTTTGTAATTTTGAGATACTGGTGGTATAACTATATTGTAGTTTAAGATATTTAAACAAAGTTACCAGTTTTATTGTGATAGAAGATATGGGATTGCACTGTGGTCCCTATATTATTATTATTATTTTTTAATTAATTTATTTATTTTTAATTTCTTTTCAGCGTAACAGAATTCATAGTTTTACACCACACCCAGTGCTCCAT